>VZTM01006229.1:431993-443201 GCA_013400555.1 Jacana jacana | reverse complement strand
TACGGCACAGTACGGTGTGGTATGGCACACTGTACGGTGTACAGTGTATGGAACGGCATGGGGTATGGTATGACTGGTATGTAACAGTACAGCATGGTTTGGTATGGCATGGTGAGATACGGTATGCCTTGGTAATGTACGGCAGTGTACGGCACAGTATGGTGTGATATGGTAACATACGGCAATGTACGGTACGGCATGGATTGGTATGATACGGTATGGTATGTTATGGTGCATTACTGTAAGGTTTGGTAAAGTACGGCAGTGTACGGCACAGTACGGTGTGGTATGGTAACATAGGGCATTGCATAGCACAGTATGGTATGGTATTGTACACTGTATTGTATGGCATGGTACATGACATGGTATGGTATGGTACGGTATGGTGTGGTACGGTGCGGTGCAGTATGGCAAGGTTTGGTATTGTATGGTACGGTACGGCACAGTATGGTACTGTTCGGCATGGCATGGCATGGTATTGGAAGGTCTGGTATGGTACACTAACCTGGGCCAGGCTCTCACCACCCTCACACTAAAGAATTTCCTTCTGGTATCTCATCTCAATCTCCTCTCTTCCAATTTAAAGCTGTCACCCCTTGTCCTATGGCTCCACTCCCTGACACAGAGTCCCTCCCCAGCTCTCCTGTAGCCCCTTCAGGTACTGGAAGGCTGCTCTAGGGTCTCCCTGGAGCCTTCTCTTCTCCAGGCTGAACAGCCCCAGCTCCCTCAGCCTGTCTTCGCAGTAGAGGGGCCCCAGCCCTTGGAGCATTTTGGAGGCCCTCCATTGGACCTGTTCCAACAGCTCCATGTCCAACCGTTTCCACGTTCCATTTGAAATTGTCCATACAAATATCCTGGGGTACCTAGAAAAAAAACCTCACCAATTTCTCTTGGGCAATTCAGCAGTGAAGTCCGCCGTTTATTCTAAACCACTTTGAAATAAAATAGAATAAAGGAAGGCCAGTCTTTCAGAGCAGAAGGCCAGTTGGCTCAAGAGGTGTCCAACAGCACTGGTGTGGTGACAGGGTGACAATCTGCCTGAATTAGAGCACAGCACTGCTTCAGGCTGGAAACTGCAGTGGGCAAGTTCCTGGGTTCTCTTCTTCAGGATAAAGCATCCACTTCTTGCTGGATGGATCCTCATCCTGACATTAACCCAGCATTTCACATAGCCCTTGTTGCAGCTTGTGCGACTTTGACTTGAGAATTTCACATTTGGAAAGCAAGAAGGACACGAGTTTGTGGCAGGGTTTTTGTTCCTTTTTCTTTATTTCCTTATCTTCCTTTCTTTCTTTCTCTCATTCTCTCTTTCTTCTGCTTTCCCTCCTTCTCCCTTTCTCTCTTTCTCTTTCCTCTTCTTTCTCTCTTTCTCCTTTTCTCTTTCTCCCTTTCCCTCTTTCCTCTTCTTTCTCTCATTCTCTCTTTCCTCTTCTTTCTCTCTTTCTCCCTTTCTCTCTTTCCTCTTCTTTCTCTCTCCCTTTCTCTTTTTCTCCCTTTCTCTCTTTCCCTCTTTCCTCTTCTTTGTCTCTTTCTCCCTTTCTCTCTTTCTCTCTTACTCTCTTTCTCTCATTCTTTCTCTCTTTTCCTCTTCTTTCTCTCTTTCTCTCTTTCTTTCCTTCTTCTTCCCTTCTTTCTTTTTCCTTTTTAATAATTTAAAAACTTCTGCCAGCTCTGGAATGTGGGAGTTGTTCCCACCAAAAAAACCCCACAACCTTTAGGGATGTTCTTAACAATGAAGCTACCATCTACCATCCCACCTGTCCCAGCCTTTCCAGAAACTGGAGAAATAGCCCTCTAAAATACCACCTTGGCAAAAAGGAGCAATCAGATAAAAATCTGATACAGGAGGGGAGTGATGTTCTGTATGACCTTGAGGGCTAGGAACGGCAGAACAGACGGGAGATTCCTGTTTTAACTCACAACCCCGTAGCTATACTTGGAAGGTCCCAAAAAAACAGACCGGGAAGTTGGGTTCCTCCTAGTTGCAATATCACCACAGGGGTATTTTTAGTCATTTATTTCTCAAAAATCCCCTAAAGAACAAATACCAGTGAACTTTACTGGAGCTTTACAGGTAAACAGAGAAGAGATGGTTTCCAATAAGATTGCAAAGTATCTGCCTGAAGCAGCTGCCCGGGTGGCACATCCAGAACACCTGGGAGAACAGTACAGCGTACGCCACTGCTACTGATGTGGGTTAGTCTCACTTCTGAATAATCTCAAACCCACACCAATAAAAGATTTATCATGCAGTGCTATGTCTTCTCCCCCTTCCACTCTGACCAAACAAAGTGAAATCAAAATTAACCAGTAAATTACTTTAACCTCAGTAGGTTTTCTCATTAATTTGTGGTTTCTCATTTCCCACATCCCCATCGCTGCATAAAACTTCCCTTTTTACAGCCAGTTCACTGTTTACATGATAAACATACTCCCTGCATTACCCTTCTGGACTTGGATTGCTCAAGCATGAGAGCTTCAGTACATCCCACTTCCTTACCAGCCCCTTGAAACCTCCTTGATGACAGTGCTTGGTGACCACAACAGGCAGTGAGTACTAATATTGCAGTACAGAGAATTTCCCCCCACACCAATGAAGCATAACATCCAGTTTCTCCAGCTCTTCTCATTCCTGGAAACCTGCTGGAAAAAGCCACCATGGAGGTAAATGGACTATCTAGTCAGAGAGGCACCACCCACATCTCAAAAGGATTGACTGAAGAGCATGGGGCTCCTGCCTTGAGACCGGCATCTCCTTTTGTTGTGCTGTTGGGACAGAAGAACACTTTAAAGAGTGTGTATTATCTGGAAGCTCACCAAAGAGGAGGACATTCCTCTAGAGGTTTAGCTGGGACAATTGACTCCCCATGAGCTGCTGGCATGGAGGGTTTGCCTGCAAGAAAAGGCTTCCAGGACAGTGCTCACCCTGTTGTCCCTGGTTCCCTGCACCATTGCAGATCCACCAAATGCGAGTTTGTATTCGACGGGCACAGCCCTTCCCCATGTGGCAGCCTGCCCCCCAAAGCACAATGGTGAACCCAACCTACCCATTTCTCCCCCTGGCACAGGGATATCTGCCAGTGTGGGCAGAGGGTGGGGATTTCTGCCTCTTCTTTCTCTCTTAACTGTGCAAAGTGCCTCAGGCAGCAGCCTCAGAAATCAGACTTCCAGCTGACCCGATGTAAGATACGTCATTTCGGTGACCATTTGCTGTGGAAAAATAGGCTCCACCAAGTCAGTTTTACTCTGAGGACTTCCTAGAGGTAAACCAACCCTACTGAGGTGTGTTAGTGCCAGGAATGTTTCTGTCCCACCAGTTTTGCCTGTCCTCTAAACCTCAGCAGCTCCGAGGTCTTTTAGCCGTGCTCTTCCAGAATGAATTCTGTGAAACAATCATCAAGTGCCTGGAGGAATAACATAAAATCTACCAGCAACTTAGATTATACTTATCATTTTAATCCAGTATAGAATCATAGAATCATTCAGGTTGGAAGAGACGCTTGGGATGATGGAGTCCAACCATCAGCCCCACTCCAGAAAGTTCTCCCCTACACCACGTCCCCCAACACCACACCTCAACCGCTCTGAAACACAGTTGGGGTCAGTGAATTAAATAGGATTAAAGCTATCTACAAAACCAGAGGGTTTATACTGTATTCACAATTTACCAAGTTAATTTGTATGTTCCTCCCAATTAATTAACTAAACAGTAAGAGCCAGGACCCAGTTTCAGATCCAGGGATACCATCTGTCACAACCTGGCTCAGTTCCACCGTGTAAGGTCACATCGTGCTGTGAGTGGGCTCAATCCATGGGGTCCCACCTGCTTCAAACCCAGCCATTTCTGAGGAATATGGCCTCTCCTGGTGCTCCCTGTGGCCTCAGAGCTCCTCCACTGCTTTCTGGGGAGGTGAAACCCTGCAGGGCTTGCAAAGCTTGCCCCCCCACCCCGTGTTGCTAGGGGCTCATGCACTCTCCTGGGGAACTTATCTGGGGCTTTAGAGGAGCATTTCCACATGTCCAGTTTAACTTGCCTCCCCCCCATCATCGGGACAATGTGATGGGAAAGCCAGTAGCAAAAAAATGTTTGAACCACAGACATGGTACTCTTAAAAGGAACTGAAAATCATAGAGTTCTGAAAAAAGGCAAAGTCCTGGCTTAATCACCCCTGTGACAGTCACCCCCGTCAGCCTGTGAATGGAAGGGCTGAGATGAGGGCACGAGCCCATCCTTGTTTTCCTCACACTCTCATGCAGGACTCACCCAGGTTCAGTTGCTGTCCTTCACAGCCTCTCCACCAGGAACCCTGTTCTGTCCACTTTTCTGTGTAAAAAAAAAATCAGTATGTCCCTGGGAAAGGCCAGTATCTAGAAGATGATCAGCATATTTAGTCTTCACTGAGCATCGTGGTGGCTTCTTACGGTTAGTGCATAGAAAGGCGACTTAAGCCTATTTCTGAGACAGAGCCAACCCAGGAAGCTGCCTAGATGTTGTCCAGGAAGATAGGAAATAATGTCATGCTGTCTGACCCAAATAGGCACTCTGCACTCCAGGAGAAGGTTAATGGCACATGCCCCTGCCGTGTCACAGAGCAGGAGGTCACTGTAGATAAGGATCCCTCTTCCAAGCTGTATGTGCCCACGAGGCGTTGATGAACGATTAAGGATCGCCGAGGTGAAGCCCCCGCCTTACAGAGCTCAAAGGAAGATCTGACTTTAATGTCCCTGGATTCGTAATTTCAGTCACAGGCTGTAGATGACACGAGGATGCCCAGAGATAAATGATGTTTTCTGGCTTGTGCTCAGGGCACAAGGGAACTTCATGCCAGTCCTGACATCGGAATTATCGTATTTATTTCTGAAACCAGTTAATTGCCGAGTGGTGCTCTAGGCAAAACCTAATGAAACTATGAAGTCACTCAAAAGAAGGATTTGTGAGGAGAAATAAAAAGCAAGTATGCCACAGACCCAGAGAAGAACATGTACTTTAGAGAAAAGTAATTGCCTTTTAAGCTCTGTTGAATTTAAACACACTTCTGAAACGCAGACAACAAAAAATGATGCTGAAATGGGTAATACAAAGAATACATAATAAAAATGTTTTTTGACATGTATATTTTCACCATATTAAGTAAAACAGACAGCTTGTATGTGTAATGACCTAAATAATAATTATGGATGTACAGTGATCTGCACGAGGGGATCAAATGCACCCTTAGTCAGTTTGCAGTTTGCAGTTGGGTGGGAGTGTTGACCTGCTGGAGGGTAGAAAGGCTTTGCAAAGGGACCTGGACAGGCTGGATGGATGGGTCGAGGACAATGGGATGAGGTTCAACAAGGCCAAGTCCTGCCCTTGTGTCACACCGACCCCCTGCAGCACTACAGGCCTGGGGCAGAGTGGCTGGAGCTGCCTGGCAGAAAAGGACCTGGTGGTGTTGGTCAGCTGTGGGCAAACCATGACCCAGCAGTGTGTCCAGGTGGCCAAGAAGGCCATCAGCATCCTGGCCTGGATCAGGAACAGCGTGGGGAGTAGGACTCAGCAGGTGATCGTCCCCCTGGACTGAGCACTGGTGACGCCTCATCCCAAGGGCTGTGTCCAGTTTTGGGCCTTTTCCCACAAAAAAAACCATTGAGGTGCTGGAGTGGGTCCAGAGAAGGGCAACGGAGCTGGAACACCCTGAATGTGAAATAAAGACAGAAGATATAAATACAATTAAGAGAAGCTGCATATAGTTTTGCCTACGCTCACAGAAAATAAAACGAAGACACAAAATAAATTAAAAATAATTTGGGACTTTAGGTGCCTCCACTTTAGAGTGCCAAATTTTATCCACTGTAACATCACCTAGACTTCTGAAGGTGACTTGCTTAGCACTAAAAAAACCTCCCTTTTTAGTTTCTGTAGTTCAGGACCCCAAGGACACAGTTGGAAATGTTAGAGGAAAGACCAGATGTGTGAATTATCTAGTTTCCATTGATGTAAATGGGAGTTAAATGCCTAAAGAGGGAATGATGCTCCTCTTGCAACAGACATGCATTTTAAAGGATTCAGCAGAGACCTAAACCTTCCACCCAAGACTTAGTTTATGGAATTTTTAAACTAAAATCTCCAACATCCAGTGAATAAATGAAAGCCTCTCTTGTCATTCAACATTATACTCCTTTTTCCATCAGTATAATGCTTTCAGAATTTTCCAAAGGTGGCTTAAGCTATAGGATATTTCTCTTGTCTGCTGCCCAGGGGAGAGCTGTGTGTGCAGTGTCATGTTTTAATTTAGGCAACGTTTGGGGCTCTGCTGACAGGCACAGCACGGTGGAGGGAACGGGCTGAAGAGAAAACGCCCATGTGGATCCTTGCGTGGTTTAGAGAGCATGTGCTTTCAAGACCAGAATGAAACTCAGATCAAAATGTAGTCTGTTATTCAGGAACCCACCATGGATTTGAATATATGTCTTCTTGATTTTTTTCCCCTCATCTGTCAATCCAGAGGGTCACTTGGACCACTCTGTTCTATGCTTAGGAATACCAGTCTTTTTGCACTGCTTTTGAGGATGTGAGAAGAAAAATCCCATGAGTTTTGAAGGCTGAAATGAAGCAGAAACCTTTTGCTGCTGGCTGCAATGCAAGTACACAGAGATGGCCTAAAGCCCAAGCCACACTTTTAGTTTTTTTTTCTTTGGGACCTTACGGTTTGAGAAACCTAGGCAGTCTTGCAGCTCATTAGTTTGGTAATCCCTCTGCTTCAACAACAGAAGCAGAGGGAGATGTGACTCATTTCCCAACCACCACTACCTCTGGCAGCTGAAGACAAATTAGTGCCCAAGCTCTGGGCCAGCAAGTTAGATGTCTATAAACTCAGCTGTGCCAGGCTTGGGGAGAAAAAGTGGTGCCACCTCAGTGCATGCAACAGCCATGCCCTTTTCCCTCAGGATTTTAAAATAGGCTGGAATGAATATCCATTCCCAAACTTATCAACAATCTACAATCTACTGTCTTCTACCAGCTGAGGGGAAAGAGAGGTCAGGAAATCCTTTAAGTACATAAACAGCCATTGCACGTTGAATTTCTACCCCCTTCCCCCCCCCCTTTTTTTTTAATTTCCCCAGGCAGAAGCATGTTTCTTATTTATCTGAAAACATCCTGTTCAAATTTAAGATTTTCTGTGGTCAGATGCTGTTCATTATTATCTGTTCTCAAACGAATCAGGATGGGGATCGTTTCTGATGGGTGACCAAAAGGGAAAATAAAACAAACGAGGAGAGAAGATGTATGGGGAATCCTTGCACGGTGTGGTTGATATTATGATCTGTATTTGAAACGGGATAGGATATGGAGGGTCTACCAGCACTTCTGAGAAAATCAGCTAGAAAGCCTGGGATCTGCAGGACATCTGCAGGGCAAATACATCCATGTGTCCTTATTTGACTATTACTCATTACTGCACAGTTTAAAAAGTGTGCGTCATGAAATAATCTGGGCAACCGTCTGCTCTAGTTGTTATACATGATGTGCCCGGGGCCTTCCCCTGCATCCCTCATATAGATTTTAATAATCAGACATACATCATAACAGCAACTATTTGACTCCTCCTTTGGGAGACAGTTCTACATATGCATTTCAAGTGACCTTTCAACATTTAGTTCAGCAGAATGTTCTGAATCCGGCATCTAAAGTTCAGGTTTTCTAAAGTGTGCAAATAGCTCTGTGGCTGTGCTGGCTCTGCACAAACCCTACCTGAGTTGGTGGAAGCAGCAGGGCATGCAGGATAGTTTTGCTTCAGATTCTGCTTCAGTAATGGTCACCTTTTGTTCTTCAACTGATGTAGAGCCCCTTCAGCTTGGAGAGGCATCGTGGAACGTTACCACCAGGAGAATGCTGGAAGGGTTACGCTACGTTGCCTTTTGGTTTTTGCCCGTATAAATCAACCTTAGATCATAAACCAGAACCTGTAATAGCAATCACCAATATTTAATAAATTTCTGACTAGTTTGAAAACCTGTTCAAATACTTTGTACCACCCACAAAAACATTTGTAATATATTGCAAGGCAATAAAAATCACGTAACACATAATTACTGGCATTATTGAGTACTTCACTTTTTTTTTTTGAGGGGGGGGGAGGGGAGCTGAGTAGAGAGAGGAAGAGGGTGGTTTTGAGGAAAAAACGGGAACTTTTCAGTTGTGTTTTCCTGAGCTAACTCGTTATATGATTTTTTAAATAATACATTTAAAGCAGTGCTAAATATGGAAAAGAGCTTTTTTGAACAGCTCACAAGTTCTGCTTCTGAGTGAGTCACCCCCGATCAGGAGGGTTCTCTTAACAGGGGATTTACAGCAGAAGAACCAAAACCTATTTCCATTGAAATCGGTGGCAAACTCCCACTGACTTCAGCAGAGGATTGACCCAGCAGACTTATTAGAGTCAGGGATGGAAAAACTTAGAGAGGTGTTGGGGATTTTTTAAATAAATCTACAAGGACTCTTCCAGCTCGATTTCCGCAGCTTTCGGCACATTTTATCCTTCTCCTTGTTCGCACACAGGAATGAGGTGTAAATGTGTAAATGGCCTAAGGACATACAAACACTAAATCCATGTTTATATTTGCACTAATGTAAGCTTCTCCCCTCTTATCTGTGGCCTGTGGTGAATTTACAATACTTGTGTGAGAGTTTGTTTTATCAAGAAGCAGGTTACAAACCACTCTCACAAAAAGAGAAAAGGAAGCCAATTCTATCATGCAAGGAAGGGACCAACAAATCTATTCATCCCACCCCCAAAACCCTCCAGAACGCCAATTTTCAGGTGAAAATACAACCTTTTGTGCTTGTAACATTTGCAAAGATTCAGAAGTGATTTAGAAGCATCAACTTCTGGTTGGGTTGTTTGTTTGTGTTTGTTTTTTTTTGACTTAAAATACCTAGGAAGCCTAATTCCCATGGAAAGTCCCAGGAACTTAGGAGCTTGCATGCCTCTTGGAAAAGGACTCAGAGTCTTCTGAATATGTTACATGTGAGCATTTAGACATTTGAACTAAAATGCCTAATCAGTTTTTAAAAAGATAAAAATCAGCTATGAGCTTTACTTAGGATCCAGGTTAACTCCTTTTCAAAAACTTATTCATTCCTTAATATATTCCCTGATAATTATTACTTGCCCAAGATGCTACAGAACTAGAGCCACTCAAAACCCGCAAGGAATGCAATTAATCTGATGAAAGGTACAATATGGGAGACATTCAAAATGCTGTAAGATCTACAGACCTACAATGGTGCCTCAGGGGCTGGGTACGGGCGCCTCTTTCCGATGGGAGCTGCAAACAGGGCTCGAAGCTTCTGGCAATATTCTCACTGTCTCTAATCTGGATTTTATTTTGTCCAGGGATTTCTGTGATTTAAGCAAACCAGAGTGGATTATGTTTAATTTTATAACTATATATACTGTAGGATTTAGAAATATATATATATACACACACACACATATATAATTTTTAGTACAACAAAAAGCTGACCTTCAGCAACTGGTCAAAAAGCACTTGCAGCCTCATTCCCTTCTGCAGTAGCAGAATAGGAGAAGCAAACCCCCAAAAGTCTCTCCCTGCTTTGCCCAGGACTTGTACACACACAAGCACAGGCAGACCTGTAAATCTGGGATGCTTCTTGATCGATTGAGGGAATTGGGGTTGTTTAGTTTGAGGAAGAGGAGGCTGAGGGGAGACCTCATCCCTCTCTACAACTGCTTGAAAGGGCATTGCAGAGAGGTTGGTGCTGGTCTCTTCTCACGGGCAATGAGCGATAGAAGGAGAGGGAATGGCTGCAAGCTGCAGCAGGGGAGGGTTAGGCTGGACATGAGGAAAAAGTTTTTCCCAGAGAGAGTGGTCAGTCAGTGGAATCAGCTGCCCAGGGAGGGGGTGGAGTCCCCATCCCTGACTGTGTTTCAGAGTAGATTGGATGTGGTGTTGAGGGATCTGGTGTAGAGGAGAACTTGTAGAGTGGGGCTGATGGTTGGACTCCATGATCCCAAGGGTCTCTTCCAACCTATATGATTCTATGATTCTATGATTCTGAAGCATCTCCTTTCCAGGCCTTGTCACCGGGCAGGTTCTGTTACTAATGGGGTCGGAGAAGGAACAGCTTCTACTGGGAGAAGTGTGTAAAAATGGTTTGCAGGCCCAGTCCCACAAGGGGCACGTCCCCCTTGGGATGTGGTGTGGGTACCAACTGGAAAAAAAAAAGTCAGGAAGACAAGACTGAACCTTGTCATTGATGCCTTTATCCTTTATCCCTGGTGGACACCCCAGGGTCTCTGTGGCTCTCAGAAAGACCTCCACTTGCTTCAGAGAGTCAACTGACAGCCCATTTGAAGGGAAGCAAACTGCCTTTGCTTCCCTAAAAATAGGACTAAAAGGAACTCGGCACATGGAACTCTGCAGTTCCATACCTCCTCATTTTTCCCAACCAGTGTACTTTCATCTTTAAACAAAAGCTTTGAAAAACTCTGCTAGAAAAGCAGAGCACGCAATTAGACCAACATTTATCTCAATACTGCTGACATGCTTTTCCTGTCTCTAAAGTCCTGCAGGTGAAAATGCAAACAAGTAATTTGGGGCATTTTCCACAGGCAGTCACAAGATCCAGTAAGACAAATTGTGGACTCGGGGAGGAATAGCCCCTGCCAACTGCAGCAGCTGAGTTATGAAGTCACATTCTTCCACCCAGTGCTTTTCCCACTGCAAACGTGTGCACCAAGGCAGCCGGGGATGATACACGTGTGCTGCACACAGACAGAGCTGAGTAATTAGCTTCAGCATTAATCACAGAATCACAGAGTCACAGAACCATAGAACCATTTTGGTTGGAAAAGACCCTTGGAATCATGGAGTCCAACCATCAGCCCCACTCTACAAAGTTCTCCCCTACACCAGACCCACCAACACCACATCTCATCGACTCTGAAACACAGTCAGGGATGGGGACTCCACCCCCTCCCTGGGCAGCCCAGTCCAGGCTCTGACCACTCTTGCTGGGAAGAATTCCTGCCTCATGGCCAGCCTAACCCTACCCTGCTGCAGCTTGAAGCCATTCTCTCTCCTTCTACCATTGAGCACCCATGAGAAGAGACCAGCACCAACCTCTCTACAATGCCCGTTCAAGCAGTTGTAGAGAGTGATAAGGTCTCCCCTCAGCCTCCTCTTCCTCAAACTAAACAA
>VZTM01006229.1:406717-427625 GCA_013400555.1 Jacana jacana | reverse complement strand
CAAGGAGCCACACGGCAGCAGAACTCGGGGTGTCTGCCACCCTAACCAAAGGCAGACTGACTTTGCTCTGCCACAACCAAGCCCCTGCTTTAGAAGGACGCTGCTTTCCCAAAGAGCCTAACGAGGAAGTTTCATACTACTGACATGGCCAGAAACATTTTGCCCACAGCTGCAGCTGTGTATTTTGGCATCCATGCTCCTTTCAGCTGTAAACACCTTCCCTTTACCCTGTATGCAGTACATATTCCTGGGCAGCAGTGGCACCAGCAGCAGACGGGGCTTGGGCACAAGTCTTGTACTCAACTTCTCCCACTTGAGCTGCCCTTGCTCAGCTTCAGATTCCACCAGCCCAAAAAGGAAATGAGTAGGAGTTTGCCACTCAGACTCCTGAAAACCTCTCCAAGCAGATGAATGTAGGAACTGCCTTGCTGTGCAGCTGCCATTGCTTCTCCCATCCATAAGAAACATAAAAAATAGTGCCACCAGCAGAAGTAGGAAGGTGGTTGCCCCCCTGTGCTCAGCACTGGTGAGGCCACACCTTGAGTATTGTGTCCAGTTCTGGGCACCTCAACACAAGAGAGATCTGGAGGGGCTGGAGCGAGTGCAGAGGAGGGACACGGAGCTGGGGAAGGGCCTGGAGAATAAATCTTATGAGGAATAATTGAGGGAGTTGGGATTGATGTTGAGGGAGTTGGGACAAGATGATTCTATGATCCAGAAATGAATAGAGGTGAGGACAGCAATTGCTGTCCACAGCAGAACTGCTTTCTGGGAGAATGAGAGAGCTTTCCAGGAGCCACGGGGTGCATTTGTAAGAAGTGGGATCTGTCAATAATATGGGAATTTTCCCATTTTCATAACTCAGGCAGGGGGAAGAGCGTCTGGCCACAGCCAGGAACTCATACATTGTTAATTCAGGACTTCCTTCTCCTCACAGCAGCCTAAATTGGCATTTTGCCCCCCTTTAGGAGGAAAACAAATCTAATCCTTTTGGAGTTCTGTTCCTCATTTCAAAAGTGTGTGAGTGGGCTTGAAATGAAACAAAATATGTCCACCTCGTCTTAGTAATGCCAAATCACTGGAACTGATGGGAGGAAGGGGAAGGAGCGATCGGAGGGCACGTTCCATGAACTCGGCACAGACTGCGTGAAACAAACCTCTCTCTGTGAAACAACGCGGCTCGGGGACCCGTGGACTGAGCACGATCCTCTGAGGGAAACACCAGGCCAAGCACATCACTGCAGTACTGCTGTTTCCAGAGGAACTGGAAGATGCAATCCATGCGTCTATCCAAGAGTAGATGCTGGAGCCTGCCAGTCTGAACTCTACTTCATCGGGCACAACCCGGGTGTAGCGGGGTTCGAATTAATGATCTGGTGTCAGTAGGAATGAAATCCAAGTCAGGACAAGAGTCGAGAAATAAACCCTCCACCACCTCCACCCTGTTTTGTTTTCCTGTCCCCCTGCCCCAGGCTGAATCGGGGACCTCAGCTGAATGGTATCTTGGCACTGAATAAACTAGCTGAAAACGACTTCTGCTGAGCTGGGTTAAGCATGGAAACACAGCCACCTAAGCCAAACAACAAACAAGGCATTTGTAAGCAGAATTCTCCCGCTTGAGGTCTTAACAGCATCTGAAGAGGGTGCAAACCACACCAATAATTGTGTAGATTGCTCCGGTCTCCCTTCAGAGATGCAGCAACATGCAGGGAGTGCGAGCTAGAGAAGAAAGTCTGGAGGAGGCACCAGTCTGTTTGCATTATGTAGTCATAGTGCTAGCTGGAGTTGACTTGCAGCATCTGTGAAGAGGCTTCTCCTAATAAAGAGCCTCTTTTAATTGAAGGATAATGAAATCCTGCCATTTTATTACCTAGGATAGAAGGGATGGAGGAGCGATGCCGACACTGAAGGAGGGTGTGTGTTTCAGAAGAGAAACAGGCAACATTTATGGAGAGGAGCAGTGTGACTTGCTCCGCAGGAAAGCTGGATTTCTAGACAAATAGGATTGCATAATCGTTGAAACAGCACAAAGGAAAAATGGATCCAGAATACAGAACTGGCCATAAGGATTCATAAAGCAAAGATTTGTCCCTTGCTCATGCCCTGAGCTTTCTCTAGGAAATGCAGGGATTATAGATAACTGCACGTGATTTTAGGCAGAAAGATGCTGTGTGCAGGTGTTGGGGTGGAAGTGGAGAAAGTATTTTGTTTTTACCTAGAGTCATGAAGAAGAGGGTAGCTTAGATATGTGAGTTACACAATGGAGGACTCTGGTATCCACATGTAACTCTGGTGACGAAAAAATGATTCCCTAATGGGAAGCAGCACCGTTTGCGAGACATGTGATTTCAGTTTGCAGGAGGAAAATGTCAAGAGAAATATCTCCAGCCCTGGAGAAAGGCAGACGAATGTCACCGGCACCAGAGCTGCCCGAGGGACAAATCAAAGCAGTGGCAGCCCATCAGTGTGCAGAACAAGCATGGAGGTGGAAGATGACTCAGGACACAGCCAGGCTGAAAATCACAGCTCAGCGTACGTACTGCAGGGAGAGCAGGAGAGGCAGAAAGGAACATTCTCAGCCGCTGAGTAGGAGAGCAAAGAGCCTAAGAAATCCGTCCCAGCCTGCAGCCAGCTGGGAAGGAAGAGCAGCTCTCGGCAGATGAGGAGATTGTAAGAGGACTGAAGGTGTCAGGGTTTATGGAAGGACTGGGAAACCCAGCATAAGGTTGGTGGTGGCACTAGGGTTTGAAAAAAGAAGAGGTGGATTTATTGGGTTGCCGGTTCCTGCAGCGCTCGCAGAGCCAGGTGAAAGACTGCACCACCAGCACCAGCTAAAGGCTTATGGCTGGGAGATGAGGGGCCAAAAAGCCACGGTATAGCTTTGGGCGAGTGTTGGTATGTGAAAAGTGGAGGTGAGAAAAGCAGCATTATTGCTACACCTTTCCAAACTTCTAGGAACAGGGTAAGGAAGGGTGAAAAAATGAATATTATTTCTGAGGCACCTTTGGTTCTGGCAACACCTATGGTACCAGACTGAACTTCTACATGACAGGGGTCTGAGAAGGTATGTGCAATCCTTCATTGCATGGCTTTCAAAGAGAAGTGGGTTTTATTTAGTGTCCTACATTCATGGGACCAAGGTCAAGGTTAGGATTTGGGAGAGCAGGGACTGGCCAGTTCGATTTGCTCCTGGGGTGCGAGGTCAACTGGGCTAGGAAATGGATTTGGCTGGATCTGTGATCACAGATCAAGATCACTGACCACACTTGATAAAGCCATGTAGGGCTTGGATTGCAGGTCATGGGATTGGCCATAGAAGGTTAAACCAAAAAAGTCCACCTGGCTCTGAGAATGTCATAGGAAAATGCCTGGAGTATAAAGCAGAATAAGCCCGATCATTCAGCATTCAGCAATGAATTTTATGTCTCACCTCACCTTGAGCACGTGTGAACAGTACCCACAGGTCAGCCAGCCAGGGATGTTATAGTTGTATGATCTGAAAAGAAGCAACTTCCTCAGCATTTTGAAACATGCCTCTTTCTGTTTTGATTTGATTTGATTTGATTGACTGCCCTGGTTTGTATTGAAAGAGACTTTGAACAAATGATTCCCATGGATCCTTTCCATTCTGCCAAAGATTTTATCATACTCCCCCTGTATGTTCTCCTTGTTGAACAGAAATGCCTAACTTATTTATACAGCCCTTGTACGGCCCAGGTCTATTACATTCTTATCCATAACCCATTACTCAACATCAAATTAGGCTAGAGCTTTTCAGCTTTCCAGACAGAAAGGAAGAGTTAGGTTGGGTTTGCTTTGGAATAAGAGCATAATGTGCTTTTGGCAGATGCCATGAGGCCCATCAAAGCCATAAGGTCGGTGCTAAGCTGTGGTTATGTCTAGGTTTTGAAGGGGGGTTCTGAAAGAGATACGTTATTTGCCTGTGAGGTCTGTCTGCATGGACAGAATCAGATGTGGTTCATGGTTGCTCCTGAGGATAGGCCTAGGTTTGTTTTGGACTTCAGAAACCAGAAACAGAATAGGTAGGATTTCTGATGCACCCATCAGGGCCTGCAGGGTCAGAAAGGGGATTGGAATGAGGAGGAACTTCTGCCACCAACTCCTTCAGCCGCAGAGGAAATCAATACAGATTCATTTTTATCTCTAAAGCTATCTAAACATCAATAAACAAAATTTGTTCCTGGACACTGGAAAGCATCCTCCTACAGTACAGAACTGCTAGAAATGGGTGATTTTGCCTTGCTGTCAAGCAACTTTAGGGCATGCTTTGGTAGCTAGAGTGCTTTAAGAAATACTCCTGCTTCTCAGCACAGATTTTGGCACGCTTCCTCTGCCAGGGCTCCCAGCAGCATGCCATGGGCAGCTGGGAGCAGCAGACAGTGGACACCCCAGTGTGGGCAGCCTCTTGGCATCCCTCACAACACCCCGAGACCTGCGGTACAAAGACCAAGGAAGGCTCTTGTTCATGACAGTCTCTCACCCTATGTAGTTCACAGGCCTGGAGCTCCAGGGAGTGTCCATCGGGTTTCCACACTTGCTGTTACCAGGGGGCAGGGGAAATACAGATGAGTTGGCGTGTCCTGTAACAAAGGACAATAAAGAGAATAAGCCAACGTGCCTTGGAGGAGGAGTCAATATGCCATGGCCTGAACAAAGGGTCTCCCATGACAACTTCAGCAAATGAAACTGAACTATCTAGGAAGGACATCTTTACTACCTATTGCATGCTCGAGGAGCAGCTGCAGCAACCACTTAACATGTGTCTCCCTATAAAGATCAGCCCTGAGAGGTTTTCCTGCTTAGCCAGACACGTGCATATGGGATGCTTTAGTAATCCTCACCCCTTTCCCCCAGCCTTGCTGCCTTGCCAGAGCAATTGTGGGGCTGCCGTGGGGCGCTGTGGCACGGAGTAGCAGCATGGCCAATGTCTTCCTGGCAAGGGTTGGGATTAGGAAGCAAGGAGCTGCTTTCCTTCCCCAGTCTTGGAATTTCAAATGAGCAGGTGGAGGCTACGGCTCAGAAATGTGAGTTTGCAGCATGAAATGTAATACATTTGTATTGTGAACTGTCTTGGATTACTGCTGTCAGGCTTAGGGTTAGGGTCAGCTCAAGGGTTGCAATTGAGTACACAGAAATCTAGAACGAAACACAAGCCTAAACTGTGCAGGTGCTGGTAGAGAAGGATGAAGAAAGTAGTTGTTAGTGTGGAGAAAGGGTGTATGATTGACTTTTCCTGTCTAGCCTCTGACTCAGCTCAGAAGGAACACTATAGTTAGCATCTGGTTTTAGGAAAAGAAAACCAAGAGAGCTAGTTCTAATATCAAACCTTGGAATTTCAAATAACTTCTCTTGAGTTGTGAGCATCTCTTGCTGCCTAGAATGCTTAGAATTTTTAAGACAGGAAGAGAAGAAATCTCCACAGAAGCCACAAAATGAGGTTTATTTCTGAGTCTTGCAAGTCTTGCTGTTACAAAGAGGGAGAGATGAAGTTAGCAGGAAGCATTAGTTCATAAGGAACTTTTTTTTTTCTCTAATGGTTTCTGATTTCTGTTTGAGATGCTGGGTAGGGATACGGTTCCGTGTACCGACAGAACTGCTTTGAGAGAAGAAAAAGTAACAATATTGCTCTTGAATCTTACAAATTTTGCCAGATTCACTTGATAGAAATTATTAAATGTTGTTTCTGTAAGGAGGTAAACATCCCTTTCAGGGCTGAGGCTGAGGAGGAGAAAAGCTCTGAATAGTTTTATGCTTGTACCTTGCAAGTCCTAACAGGTAAGATGAAGGACACAGCCGGCAGGATGAGTACTTTCAGCACTTCCAGAACCTGTCTTTCAGGGCAGAGGTAAGCTGGGGGAGAGGAAGTCTAGAACTTCAGGGACTTTTCTTATTCTGGGAACTTGCCAGAATGATCAACATGAGGTAAGTAGCTTGCAGGTCGGATAGTTTATGATTAATCTTATAGTTCCCATGAGTTGCAGGTTGTTTAGTCCAAGTCTATTTCAAACTAGTTGTGTCTGATGAGGGATAAGAACCCAGTCATAACTGCTTTTCCCCCACTAACTTCATCCCACATCCAACCTTCTCAGAGGCTGTAAGATTCAGGGACAAATCCACCTTCAGAGTTTTCACTTCCTAAACCTGACGTTGAAGGACAGGCCTGAAACCCACGGCAGGAATCTAACCAAGTCTAACACTTTTGTCTCTGCTGCCTACATCCATCGTCTTCCCCCACTGGAGACTGAGTTTCAGTAATAAAGCGAAAGCTAGGATGCCTCAGATGGAAGCATTGCCCAAACCTGAAGAAAGAGCCGTGACTTACAACAGGCTTAAAGGAATTACAAGCCATTTCTCTGCAACCTTAACAATCCCTTGAGAAGGGTACCAGAGAAGGTACCAGAAGGGTCTTTACCTGTTCCTGGCCTCTACACTAGCATTAAGATAACAGTAACACTCGAAATATGGAAAGATTTCAAGCAGGAGGCACTATGGGACAATTTTTTTTCTTCATTCTATAGCTCCTCCAGGCAGGAGGTGGGGGATAGCTCAGGAAGAGCATGTAGTTTAGGACCAATTTGAGGTAGGATAGATTAGGTCCAGGATTTTGAAGACAAAATGTAGCTTTCTGTAGTTTGCAAGTCTTGTTTCTACACAGGTACTGGAGTAAGGATCAGGTCAGCATTAGGTATTTAAAATCAGATTTTTTAGGTCAGTGTTTTCAGGCATGAAGAATATGATAGCATCTGCCCATGCTGCCTCTAGGTCTCTTTTGTGTTTCCAGCACTAGAAGATTCTGGCTCCAGACCTTTTCTTTGCCTCATTGAAGAGGAAATGACCCAGTTGTAAAGCTAATTCATTGGTTCCTCAATTTCTATACACAGATTTACTCCTAATTGTAACCTGCCAATTTATTACAGCCACAAAACCCAGCATTTCTGCCAGCTAGTTTCAGTTGCATTTCTAACCACAATAACAGCAGAAATTATCCTCATTCATTCAGGCTTGCTGTCACGAGTCCACAGCCCAGCACAGAAATTTACAGCAGGTAACCATAAGCCATAATTTGTCAGTTTCTGGTATTGCCAACACGAAGGTGAACCAGTGATACCTCCTCATCGTACCACAGACTAAAGATTCATGATTAATTAATGACCAGATATTGGTTTTCAGGTAGGTTAAAAGTGAGGATTAGAGTTCAGGTAACTCTTAGGGCAGCTAGCACTAAAGAGATAGTTTTATTGTTGGGTACTGCGTGACCCATAGGACTAGAAAGTGGGCTATCAGAGACAAACGGCTTGTGATTAATTCTCTCAATGTTAGGGGTCTCTGGACTATTAACCTTAATTTTAAGGTTAGGGTTCAGAAGATCTGGGTCATCAGAGCTAGATTTATTACTGGATTCTGCAAAGCCCAGAGGGCTAGACTGATGGCTGGAAGAGGAATGAGCAAATGATTTGTAGTTCGGGGCAGTTAGGGATGACTAGGCCATGGGAATAGTGTAGTAAACGGTTCGCACAGACGCCAGTTTCGGCCTCAGCAAAGATTTGGATTGGTAGGAACCAAACAATACATTAAAGTGCCTTTTATCTATAATTAACCCACCACCAAAAAGGGTTTCTATGAATACATTAGATTGACAAACTTAACCGATTTACTTCTAGTCTCTTGGAAATACAACGCTGTTAATAAGTGAAACAAGAGTGGATTGATTTATCAGGTCACTACTCATTTAGTGCAAGTTTTCAGGAAAAAACAAACACACACAAAACCATATTAGGGTGCAAAGTCTGCTGTCACTGACAGGCCAACTCACTAACAGCAGGTCAGCCCAAATCATGCAACTAATCAGGTTTTTTGTCTCAGTATGAGACAGGAACAAGAATAATTACTTCATTCAATAGCCTCCAGCATACAAATCCATATTTCAAGAAGACACTTACAATACAAGCTGAAGACTGACATGCATTTCCACGTGCAGCTCAAACCTAGCCGTGATAAAGTCACTAACAGTAGTTCTAAAAATGACTGTAACCATGTCCTGGGTTGAGAGACACAGGACTATTTTTTCTTCTAATGCTGGGAAAATTGCACTTTTAGAAGACTCTAGTGTCTGAACTCTTGCAAATATTTACTTTATGGCCAGCCAGGCTTGGTGGGATTCAAGGTCTCGGTGTTTTTGAGCCTTGCCAGGTGCAGGGACAAGGAGGAGCAAGGCCTGGGCGTTTGACCCAGGCTGGCCAACAGGGTTTATTTCATACCATAAACATCACGTTCAATATAAATCAGAAAAGTTTGCAGCACAAAATAAGCCAGTGGTATACTACCCTAGGGAAAGCCTTCAAAGCAAGGTGGAAGGGTGCTAGGCAGCAGAACGCTGAAAAGACTTCCACTTTGTGGTAAGGTGGAAGGTTACTACCGAAATCGCTTTGGGCAGAAGTGCTCAGTGTTCTGGATGTCAGCGGTGGCTTCGGGCACCGGACCTGCTCCTACTCACTTGACTATTTGCCATCACATTTGGCATGTGTCATTATCCTCAGTATCACTGTCACAAATCTAGCTAGCAACCCAGGTTTGCTGAGAAGAACTAAACTATCTTTCCTGAGAAGAACTAACCAGAGGGACTCGGAGGCACCAAGCGTAGTTCACCACAGTCCTGCTGCAGCAGGCAAAGGTACTGAGAACAAGCCATCCAGCTAATCATACAATCACAACCCATTCTGAGACAAGTGCTAGGAGTGTAATGTATGTGAGTGCAGACAAGATGAACCCAGACATCTTTTGATCTCTGAGAGACACTGGTCAGACCTGAGAAAGGGAGAGATAAAAATAATGCCTAGACCAGGAGATGAAAGGGGGAATCCACTGATAGACATGCATGGCCCGTTGGTTGGTGTTCTGGGTTCTGCTTCCTCCTAGCTCTGCCTTAGACAATTAACATGTGGTGATACAACACAAAGGTGGTAGAGAATGAACCTCTAAAAGAGTAAGAGTATGCTGAAGCTCCTCAGTCTGTGAGGCAGAGGAGGCAACAGCTCTCAGAGGTGGGTAGCTCGCTTGTGGGGCCTCAGGAGGACTGCAAGAAAAAGGAGAGGAAGAGGCAACTCAACTTGTCTCTCCTTTTCCTCTTCTCTTTTGTTTTTTGCTGGGCATTCACTTTGAGCCAGCAGTGGCACAGGGATAGGAAGTTCACAGGACCGAAGGCTGAAGATTGGACTTATGGTTGGACTCGATGATCCCAAGGGTCTCTTCCAACCCAAATGATTCTATGATTCTAAGATCTCCCTGTGCATGCAGCTACCAGCCAGCTGCCTACTCCTTCCCATGCCTTCCCTTCCCTGCGCAGTGGTGAGCTGAGCAAGGCTGAGGGGCTGAGCTGTGGTTCTTGTGCTGGTGATGTGGATAGGGCTGCATTTCCTCTGTCAGGAGGTGGTCAAGATCATCAGCTTGAGGAAGGCTGCTTTGAGGAACAGTCCTGATGGCTACGCCAGGGAAGACGGCATAGGGGGTAGGTAGGGGGTACAAGTGCAGGACACAGCAAGGAGAACACACCCTGGGAGTAGAAATACAGAGAAATGGGTAGGAAATGATGGGCCAGAAGCATAGGTTGGGAAGCAGGGGGAGAGGTAGACTGGTCAGGCTCTGGCCTGCTAGTGTTTGAAGTGGTAAGGCTCTTCGCTAGGAAAAGATTAATTTTCTAGAGCTTTGTTTGTTATACCTGGGACGGGGGCACTTGAGATGGGGGAAAAGGGTCTGCACGAGGTCAGAAGGGGTGCATGCATACAGTGACAGGGACTGACAAGGCAAATGGAGCGGCAGAAGGAAGTAAGGGAGGAATAGGGACAAGGTCAAGCACCTTGAAGAAGCTTGTACGTAGCTGGGTATTACAGGTGGGGGCTCAGAGCACTGCTTTGAGACCTGGACAGAGCCATATGAAAGGCTCAATACCAAAACACCACCTGACGGAGCTCTTGGGAATTCAAGGGTGCTATCAGTTCACCTTTTGGTACCAGCTGGATGTGAAATCCCAGGACAAACTGTCACAGGAGGAGCCCACTGTCCACTACACCCAAAAATGTAGTAAAACTGGTATAGATATAGAGCAGGATCTCAAGGCTGACAAAAGTTATGGGCTGGTTTCCATCTAAGGAATGGTTAATTAGACCCTTCAGCCTAAGGGACACTATGATGGATGCTTGTAAAATCAGAAGTAGCATAAACACGGCAAATAGGAAAGAACTACACACTGCTTCTTCTGGTGTCCAAGCCAGAGGGCATCAAATGAAAAGCAGGAAGCATTTTTCAATCAAATAAAAAGGTAGCTTTTCCCTTTCTTAGCTCAGAGCAGAGCCAGCTAACCCCTCGCCACAGGATGTTGTGGGATACCACAAGCTAACTTGCACTTAAAAATTCACGACGAATTCACAGAAGAAAAATCCATCAGAGCTATTAAAAACAAAGGCCACAGCTCTGGCTCAGGAATTACCCGAGCCACAGATTCCTGGAGCCCGAAGAGTGTTTTGAGGAAGTCTTGCTACATTTGCCCTCTTCCCACAGCCTTCGTCAGTCATCTGGCCCTGGCCATCCTCAGGAATGAGATACTGGGTTAGAGATAGACCTTCAAGCCTAAGCCAGCCCATTGTCGTGGGGCAAACGCAAGACAGAGGTAGAGAAAAGCATGACTATTGCTATGAAATAAGTGCAGAAAGCCTAGATGTCCCGAGAAATGGAACCAAGCCCAGAAATTTGGAGCTTTAGCCACCGCTGGAAGTAAGATACTCCAGTCAGGCAAACAACGATGAAAGCACCACCAAACAATAAAGGGAAGCCAGATAGGGTGGAGGCAGGTCCTTCACTAGCAGCAATACTTCAACCATATAATGGGAGTTTCATTTCAAAACCAATATATTTGAACATCTGTGAGACTTATGAGGCTGTAATGGGCTGGCAAGACAAGATTCCTTGTCTCTTCCGTGACTTATCTGCTTGTAATGTCTAGGCTCAGAAAATCAGCAAGTACTGGCAGAAAGGACAAGGCATCAACAAACATTTTAAAAGGGAAGATGTAGCAACCTGCATGGAGCTTGGAGGGAGGAATCCAGGCTGCTGCTGGCCAGAGGGAGGGAAAGCAGCAGGAGAGCCAGTATGCACTGGAGGGATGCGAGTTGCAGCCATGGTATGTCGGTTTTCATCACCTCTCTTCTACCAGAAGCTTTTCAGTAGCCTTCTGACACTCACAAAGCTTATCCCCATTCCTAGCCTAATGCATGCAGGTGCAATTCATATCTCTGTATCCTTTCACCCTTAATTTCCTTTAGCTTAAAGATCTCTTCTTCAAATCCAGGATTGACCATTCTCCTTCTCACTGCTCCCCTGCCTTCAAACCAGCACTGCCTCCTCACTTGTATTTGTAGAGATTAATAATTTCCAGCCTAAGCCTCTTTTTCTACCAGACAAAGCAGGCAAAGCAGTTTTTATTTTCTCCCATAAGACAGACATAGGTTCTAGTTTCTATTCATCATTCTTCCCCATACAGGGCCAGAACACGGTGTACCCTTCTTTGATCTCACCTGTGCTTTGTAAAATAGTGTTAATATTTTCCTAACTTTACTGAAGTTATCTTTGACGTGGTTTAAGGGTTTCATTTGCTGCTTCCTGGGCTCCTTAAAATAACATGAAGATCTGTTGTCACAACATAAGCCAAAACCCCAGGCCTTTTTCCTCCTCCTGCAAAGGAAAATTGATGAGTTCTCAGCCCAGAGCAGAAGTTTCTGGCTTTAGCTCTGTGTGCCTGACCTCACAAACCGTCCAGTCCTCAGCACCATAATGGTTCTTTGTGTATATCTGGATCTCTTCTGGTTTTTTTTCTGACAGGGGCTGCCGTCTTGAAGTCAAGAGCAGATTTCATTAGCACACCGTTAATTCTGCACGCATCATTAAGGAAAAGAGTCAGCTAGGAAAGCACCAAAGCTATCTTTGCAAATGTCTACCTGTGTTCTCCTGCCAGCCGTCCTTCACCTGTGAGTACCAGCCGTCCTTGCTTACCCTTTCACCAGCCTTCCAGCTCCAGTGTTACTGCCTGTTCCCAGCTCCCATTGTCCATACATAAGCGACAAGAAACTTGTAGAGAAGCACACGCAAACCGAATCCACCGCACATCAAACACAGACACTGGGTCATCCTGGATGACAGCATTTGATACACCTTCGCTCCAATTTAGCTCTTTTCCTCACCATCTCTAACTGGCCTCATCTCTAAAATGCAATCTGAAATGCTGCATATTAGGGAGGTGAGCCTAGAAAGCAAGTAAATTCCCCCAATCAGATTTCCCCCCTCCTTTCAGCAGCATTAAACTGGTGCTTTCAATTTACTAGAAATATTAAATATAATTTCACAGAAACATGTCATTTACTCTTGTTAGGTACCTGGCACCAGCCCTTTTTTATACATTTATTAAATTACTTTCCCTGTGACAGTTCTTTCAGCATTCAGAAGTGGAGATTATCTCCTCTCCTCACTTGATGGCAGACAGCATCTTGAATTTTGTTTCTCTTCATTTTGGTTTCTTCACATCCTCATTCCTGTTTGTCGTCCTGCCCGTCCTCACTCTTATTTGAATGCTGAGGTTAAGTATTTGCTCCTTTTTTTGGGTTATACTTTGAGAATCAAATCCTTGCTATCTTTAGTTCATACAGCGTTCCAATTTCATTTCTTTACTTCTTTTATTGTCTTTTTATTTCTATAACCAAATAACTTATTGCTGCTTGCTTTAATTTTCTCTTCAAGGTTCAATTCAGTCTGATTTCTGGCAGTTCCCACTTTGCCTGAATACTTCCTGACATGCAGGACATAGCTTTCTTTGCTGGTTGATCCTTTTTTCCATCCCTTGTAAGCTCCCTGCTTACTCTTAATATCCCCTTCGAGATGGTTATTCATCCAGCTAGGGCTGGGGCCCTCTTGGTAAGTCTTTTCCACCCACCTTGTTGGGTTCCAAATTGCAGATAGTTTTGTACCTTTGACTTGAGAAATTCCAAACTTCCTCCACATTCAAATCCCTGTATTTTTCATGCCAGTTGACTTCACTTACTAGTTCCCTTAAAATCATATAGTATCATGTGGATATTTCAGAGTGTATACCATTACATACGCCTTTATATGTTTAAAACACAAGTACCCCTAACTTCAGTTGCAGCTGTGAATGCTCAGCACTTCTGCAAACCGGACCCTAGAGTCTCCTGTCAGGACCCCAGAAATGAGGAACACACAATTAGTGACCACCTGTGGAAAAGTGTGATGCCTGGCAAGGCACAGGGACCGAATGGTGAAGGGGAAGGGAAAGAATTCGACGGTGTGAGCCAGTGTTCAACTCCTGCAGCCACAGGACTTTGCTCCTTCTCTTCCAACAGCCACCTTGTAACTAATGAAGCAAGAGCATTAAAGACAATACTTTGCCCTAGTACTCATTCCTGATTCACTCCCAAAGCAGGTCAGTGAGTAAACGGCTTGTGGAGAAAAAAAAACAAGAGCAAACAAAATCCCCCCAAAACACTCTGTCTGCAATTTCAGATGGTATCAGAGAGCAAATCTGTGGAACAGGGCAGGGACAGGTAATCATGGTGGCAAAGCCTGGACTGCTTTGGAAATTTTCAAACTTCCAGGTGCAGAACCGAAATTCTAATAGCACTCCCAATATGTGTTTTTTCCCGTGCATCTTGGCTTGTTTTTCATGTTATTTGAAAGCAAAGTGAAAAAACAGAAGTTCTATCATGTAACTGCTTGTAAGCACTGCACTGTCAACCATATGAATTTTCCACACGGATCTCAGCAATTTAATTTAATGGCATAGCTTATAGGAATGGGTTGTTGACCTCTTTACTGGCAACACTGAGGTGGGATGACACACACTCTGGTAGCACTTAAACAGACTTTTGCTGACAGCAGAGCAACTGTGAGAGGACCTAAACATCACACGTACTTCTGCATGTTCCTTGGCTATTTGCCTCTCCTGTGACAGCGTTACCCTGCCTGTCTCATCTTCTCTGACACACCTTTGCCTTCACTAATCTCTTCTCTGCTGCTGCCTCAGGATCCAAATTTCATCTTTCCCATGAAACCATTCCACTGGCTGCTCCCAGCACAGCTCTCTCCTTACCTAAAAATCCGAGTCCTCTGGATTCTTATGCCAGACAGCCTCAATTCCTGTTTTACATCATAGCTCCTCATCTCAGTATTGCCACTCTATGGCAACTTCCTTCAACCATCCACCCTCCCTTGTTGCCATACATGTTCCAACACATTGGATATATGAAGTCTTTGCACCTACCTTCTCACCAGCTGTTTGCTCTCAACTCTTTACCCGGCCAGTTAGTTCCAGTTCTCCCCTGCTTCATGACCTAGACTTCCCTTCAGCAAACCTCTCTCTCCCTCTCCTCTTTCCCCGGCCCAGCCGTCTTTTAATCCCCTTTTCATTTCCCAGCCAGCACTAGGGTCTTCCACCTTCTCATCCACTGTCACAGGCTCACAGCAGCACAGAATGCTATGTGGTTGGAAGAGATCTCTGGAGCTCATCCAGTCCAACCCCCTGCCAGAGCAGGTCCACCCAGAGCAGGTCCCACAGGAAGGTGTCCAGGTGGGTTTGGAATGTCTCCAGAGACAAAGAATCCACCACCTCTCTGAGCAGCCTCTGCCAGGGCTCTGACACTCTCAAAGGGAAGCAGTTCTGACTGTGTTTAAGAGTAGATTAGATGTGGTGTTGAGGGATATGATGTAGGGGAGAACTTGTAGAGTAGGGCTGATGGTTGGACTTGATGATCCCAGGGGTCTCTTCCAACCTAAATGATTCTATGATTCCTCCTCATGTTCAGATGAAACTTCTTATGCTCAAGTTTGTGCCCGTTACCTGTTGTCCTGTTCCTTCCCTTCTTTCTCCTGGTGGTTTCTGCTCCTTATCTATCCTTATGGTCTGCCTGAAGTCTTGACCCTTTTCTCAGATAGTTTGAGATTTTCTAATTAATCTCAAGAACATCTCGTGACAGTGATTGTGACAGATCAGTTCATACATTCAGGATCAGAAGGTTTCTTTCAATCAATTTTATATGTTTTTCTTTATGCTCAATATATGTCCCAATCTGCAGAAAATATTCTGAAGTTTGGTGTAAGACATTCGTGTATCAAATCCTCTTCCTGCCTCTTAAGTACACCTTCCCATTTTTTCTGCCCCCTTTCACTAAGGCAGAAACAGCTCAGCCTCTCGGGCACACAAGAAAGAGGATTTTATACTTCTCTTACGTGACTCCTTACAGTGAAACAAACTGGAACAGAACATCAGGAATGGAATGTTGGACACCTCCTAAATACACAGATAAACTAAGGTATTGGGAGAGAAAGGGAATATTTTGCATGGACAGTTTACAAACCCACAGCACTCTAGAAGCAACTGCTGCTCCATGGATACAGATGGACCTAACCAGGGCTGGTTTCTTTGATAACTCCGTGTTTCAAATCAAATAACTCACCCTGTACCAGTTTCTAACACATTTAAAGTTACGTTTTACTTTTACAAGGGAAGCCTTGCGAGTCCTGTCACACGAACTGGGGCGAGAGGTGACAGATTGCAGCATTACTCAGTCTCATTCAGACTTGCCAGCCAGAATTAGCTTCAGCAGGGCCACAACCGATACTAGATGTAGTGCCTTTCCCAGACTTTGAGTTTCCCTTCACACAGAGTCTGCCTATTTTGGCTTCCCGTGTAGCATGAGTTGGTATGAGGAACCCCAGCTTTGGAGCTAGCAGGCATAGGCAGAAAAAAACCCCAAACAACCAGAAAAAAACCCCTAAAGCTCATTTAAATATGCACTGTGCTGCCAGGTAACAAACCTGCTGACCACGGGCTCTGCCTCCTGTGAAATGACACTATCTGAGGAGAATGCTGCTCCTGCAGCACCCTGCCTTGTCCTAATGGAGACAGTCTGCCAGGGAACAAAGATTAGCCGTCTCCGAGACCTCGACGGGGTCAGTTCAATCAAGCAAATTCAAAGGCATGTTGGGTGGGTAATTCTGGAGCAGACTATTGCTATCACTAATGTAAGCCACACGGCAATGCTTCACTGCCAAGGCTTTCATCTGGTGATAAAACAACGTCTCAGGAATATAACACCAGGAGGGAAAAAAAGAAAAGCAAAAGTATCTCCGTCATGCAAATGCCCACTTCCCCCTACCTGCTCCCCCTGCTGCCACCCCCTCCCCTGCTGCAATGGTGGGAGTTGTTTCAGAGCGTTAAAATTGGGGTTGAGAGGAGTTTTCTTTTCTAATCAGCTTATTTCAAAGTTAGAATTGTCATTCTGTTCTTAATATATAACTAACTGAGCAGTAACTTAAAACCTCAAGCTCTGAGTACCCTTGGATGGAGACCAAGAAGCCTGAACACTATATCCACGTAGCTCTGATTAGCTGGTTCCATGCCTGTACTGAGCATGAGGAGTGTTTCAAAATCATTTGAAATGGCTCTTTCAGGGCTGTGCTCCAAGGCAGGTTAACCACCTGAGAGGTAAAGAGTGCCAGACCACGCTACAAATCTTGTTCTGAAACAGTGGCTAAGTGGAGAGGCTTGGTTCGTCTGGTTGGCTCGGCCAAAGACCTGGGAAATGCATTCAACCTGGGTTTCAAACATGCCTCCTCCCCTTAGAAGTGGAGCTAACCAAAATAGGGCCAAAGTTTGTTTGCAAGGTTTGTGAGCCTTAATGAACCACTTCCTCAACAGACCATCCTGGTCTGAATTTTGAGTTCGTAATGAAAACTGAAACCCTGCCGGTGTTTGGTGGTTTGGGATTTGACAGAGAGTATTTCACATGGCCCTAGTTATTGGCTAGAGAAATACAGCGTGGCTGTGTCTACAGAAGAGAACTAAATCCCTGAAAACTGGACTGGTAAAACAGCAAGTGTTGTTAGAAAAAGCGTAATGTGCAATGGCAGCCTAAGTACTTCTGTGGTGGTTTTTTGCAAAAAGTCCGTACTTAGGGTGGATTTGGCACTCTTTCAGCTGCACTATCCTTTAATTGTCTAGCCCACAGCTTTCATCGCAGCCACCTGAAGATCTGGCTTTTGCCTGAATGGGAACATCTTCCAAGAGTCCAGGGTAACGGTGGAAGAACAGTCTGTACTCTTGGGGAAGAAACATAAATCTCTGGTAGGTCTGCTAAGACTTCAGGAAGGAAGTGGACCCTTGACCCAACAGCCCATCCGCTTCTCTCACAGCCAGCCCTACACAACGTTTGTAAATGGGGCTCCTCCACAGAAACACAGCTTTTGTCCTCAAATGGTAATGGACAGAAAAAACCAACCGTGTAAATCCTTATGTCCGACATGAAATACAACTCATAAACAAATGACATGTCAATTTTTCAGCGCATGTAATAAACCTTGTACCTGGCAGAACAGTGGAGACCATCCCGTGAAAGGGTCTGTGGAGATGCTGTGGACTCAGCACTTTTCCAGCCGTTGCTTTACATAGTTCTTGACAGAGACAATGCGGCGGATGGACACCATTAGCACCAACCAGCTTGGAATCGGGCTGCAAGTTCTGATAGGGGAAAAAAACCAACCCAAACAAACTAAAAAATAACCAATGAAAAAAAAAAGGTTTATATCAGACTCTAATATCGTCTCTGAATTGTTCCAACTCCAGCTTTATAAGGTTCATGGGAAAGGATTCTTCCTCTCCTCCACCACCAGTTTAGGAAGTACAGTGAAATCACAGTGATCAAAGGAGTGACAAAAGCAGTTTGGCCACAGCCAGCAGGGAAGGACACTGAACTCGAGCCAGATGGGCTGGTGTCTGTGGGCGTTGTTCTCTGGGCTTCACTGAGGTTAGGGACAGCCAGGTGATGATGTGCCTCCATATCCCTGCGCTGATGCACGCGGAAGGCGTCCGATGGGTGACTCTCCCAAGCAAGAATGGGATTTAAGTGCATAAATCTTTATGCATGATGATGAAATATATCCCATGAAAAAAAAAAACCCAGACTCCTATTTTGTCTTTGTGTCATAAAACTTAAAAGAAGTGAAAATTTTAGCTGGGAGGGAACTTTTATGACGGAGTTATAAATCTGTGCGAGGAGCGGTCTGCTATTGAAAGACTGAGAAACTCTCCAGCAGAACAGTGCGAGAGGGTGCGCCAGCAGCGGCCCCTCCAAACTCTACTCCAGTGCAGCCAGTGTGTCCCATGCCAGCATTTAGAGTCCACAATGAAACAGCCAGTACAAAGAGAGGAAAATAGCCATTTCTGAATTACTGTCCCTCTTCAGAAAATAACAACCACAAAACCCGGGTAATTTCGTTACTAGAGTGTTGTGGTTCCTATGTTCTAACAAGGACTGTCACAGGGAAAGCAGCATATTCCCTCTCGTAAATGTAAACGGGAGAAGGGGAGGACTAAGCAGTTGGTCACTCCGGTCCTGGTGTGACAAAGAGAAAGCACTCTGTGTTGTGCTTAGAGACAATTAAGTGTTTTTTAGATTCCTCTTTGTCTCTTTCATAAGTCTGTTTCATAATTTCTTTCCCCCTCCAGGTCTGTTTCATTGCTACTTAAATCCTATTTCTGCCCTTCAATTTTTCTTCTTTTTTTCCCCTGATCATAGACACGCAGCTTAACGAATCTAACCAAAGCTTTTCCCAAATTCTCAAGGTTAATATCTGTACAGGATCAAGGTGCCCTGGTCAATGAGTCAGGCTTTCTGTGCCGTTTGTCTCCCGTGACAAAACTGCTCTTGAGAGAGACTGACATTTCTGTTTTGTAATCCCACTGATGGAATTAATGACTACGCTTATTAATTAGGATTATTGGAATTTCCCCTCTTTCTGTTTCATAGTAGCACTCCACCTCTGCTTGCCAATCATAATTATAACTACTGACTCTATCACATTCTGCTTTTTTTTTTAAATGAAATAAAATGTTTGGCTTGGCCCCGTGCCAAGAATGGGGTCATTCCCAAACTTGTAATAACATATCCTTAGCCGGGGTTTCTTAGTAACACGTGTAAATAGGAAAAAACAGTTGCACTGCGGGGGTTTAGCTTGGCCACATGTGACTACAGCTAAAGAACATGGGAAGAAAATCAGTGGTCTTTCCATGGTAGCCGGCCAGTGCAAGAGGGAGCACGCTGCACAGAGACAGACGTGCAGACGTGCACAGAGCAAACCACTTTCCCTGCCCACCAGCCACCTAGGGCACCTCGTCCCTTCTCCGCCGTGAACCGGCCGCGCGGCCTCAGCCCGCAGCTGAGCCTCAACGGCGGGTCCAGCAAAAACAAAGCCAGGTCTCCCAGAATATTCCTTCTGATATCACAGAATCACGGAGTATCAGGGATTGGAAGGGACCTGGAAAGCTCCTCCAGTCCAATCCCCCTGCAAGAGCAGGAACACCCAGAGCAGNCAGTTCCCTGTCCTTCTGGAACTGAGGGGCCCAGAACTGGACACCATATTGCAGATGGGGTCTCCCCAGGGCAGAGTAGAGGGGGAGGAGAACCTCTCTCCACCTACTAACCACCCCCCTCCTAATACACCCCAGGATGCCATTGGCTTTCTTGGCCACGAGGGCACAGTGCTGGCTCATGGGCATCCTGCCGTCCACCTCTGGCAACACTAAGTTTCTGTTACAATTAAAACCACATCTTGGGCATAATGACATTACAAGTGGTTTCTCGGTAGCACCCTCTGGATAAAAGCAGAATGCCAGATGTCACTGTGAGAGATGGGCTAAAGTAAAGCTGTGAAGCTTTGGATCTTGGATAAGCCAAGATGTTTGAGATCAAGGGTTTTGCTCTGACTGTTACAAAAGTGGGCTGCCCTTCAGCTTGGCTCAGACTTTGGAATGCCTAGCAACTACAGCTGAGGAACTTGTGAGCTGAGGGTATTCAGAGTCACAGAACAAAACTGCCCCACGCTTTGCTGCAGAGTAAAATTTTACGGAAACAGAAATCTGAAATCTGAAATAACACATAAAGCACCAAATACATTGAACAGGTGAAACTATCCTGAAATTATTTTTCCTTCCAGAGGCCCCAGTGACTTTGATTGTTCAGATTTCTACTGATGGCTTCAGATGAAGCGGGTTTAACGTAGGCATCCTGCAGTGAAAGCAGCTGGAGGCTGAACGTGGCTCTTAGGACAAGAAGACAGACATCCCTGTCAATGCAAAACAGCTCCTGTAGCAGGGACCCCGAATGTTCCTGCAGCGACAGGGCTGGGAAAGGGACCCCCCGACTCTACAAAACCTTCCTCTGACTCTGTTCATTGGACTCTTCAGCCTCACAGACCGACTCAGCCTCCTGCCTGAGCCCCGCCAGGCGGGGGAGCCGGGGGCTGCGCACCGTGGCCGCCCTCCTCGAGGGCCGGGTACCCTGCACAGGTACAAACCGCTGCGGTCAGTCTGGGATGGAATTTGGCAATGCAGAAAACAACAGCTTGGCAGAGGAAATAAAACCCCCAGAACCATAAACCAAAGATGCTTAAATAGAGATTTACCTGCCATTTCCCCTGCCCTGCCCTTCCGGCGGCCTGGTCTCTCCATTTGCAAAGCAAACGTTTCCTGCCTCGCTGCTGTGCACAGGGACAATACATCCCCCACCTGCCCCTGAGGTTTAGACACAGGGACTGTGAAGAATGCTTCTCTTCATTATGAATTTCCCCTTGACTCTTAGGGACTTGCGTGACTTTGTCTGAAGATTATCTGGCGCAGGAGGACTGCGTTTCCAAGGCCAAATGAGTATGTCCCACGAGCTGGGAGGAACCCTTCGTGTGTGGTTTTGGTGGTTATGGCAAGAAACTGGCAGATGTGGCTCTTGGGACTTGATATTTGCAGACACACTGGTTTCATAGAATCATAGAATCATTT
>VZTM01006229.1:395508-406702 GCA_013400555.1 Jacana jacana | reverse complement strand
CCTCAAACTAAACAATCCCAACTCCCTCAATCCATCCTCATAAGCCTTATTCTCCAGGCCTCTCACCAGCTCCGTGTCCCTCCTCTGCACTCACTCCAGCCCCTCCAGATCTCTCTTGTGCTGAGGTGCCCAGAACTGGACACCAGACTCAAGGGGTGGCCTCACCAGTGCTGAGCACAGGGGGACAATCACCTCCCTGCTTCTGCTGGTCACACTATTCTTTATGCAAGCCAGGATGCCCTTGGCCTTCTTGGCCACCTGGGCACACTGCTGGCTCATGTTCAGCCACCCATCGACCAGCACCCCCAGGTCCTTTTCTGCCAGGCAGCTCCAGCCACACTGCCCCAAGCCTGTAGCCATCCATGGGGTTGGGGTGGCCCAAGGGCAGGACCTGGCACTTGGCCTCGTTGAAGGCCATGCCATTAACATTGGCCCATCTATCCAGTCTATCCAGCAAAGCAGGTTTTCAGCAAAGCGGGTTTAAGGCAGGTGGAAAACGAAGCAACAGCAATCAAGAACGATGTGCTTGGACTATCACTCCAACAGTGCAGCAGGACACAAAAACATAACCTCTCAACTGGTCCTGGATGAAGTAGCGACCATTCTGTTTTTCTCATAAGCACCACAGAACTTTAACATAACTTACACAGAAGCAGGTGTCCCCTCTGTCTTTTACATGCTGTAAAGTTTCCCATATGGGAAACTGGAAACTAAGTCCAGATCTTGGCCCAGGCTATGGTTATTCTATTTTTTTAGTCAGTCTGCTGGCACAAGGAAATTGCAGAAATGGTTTAGCAGGAGAGCCAAACATTTCCCTGTCATGGATCTACCAATGGGAGTTACCATGGGATCTACCAACATCAGTCAGGGCAACCAAGAGGACAATCTCATTTTCATGTGGGGTTGATCTGAGCAGAACAGGTCTACAACCACTATTGCCAAAGACTGTCAAAACCTCTAAAAATGTTAACATTTGCCCTCCACTCCTCTTCCTTCTTTTATTCTTTTACATGTCAGATCCAAACGTTTTTTTTTGCTGCATTATGGACTCCATATTAGTTACAGTAAAATCGAGATGTCATACAAAACTATGCAGTGCACCATCTGAACGTGAGAGGCAGTGGGAATAATTCCCCAAATCTCACTGGGTTGAAAGCAGTAGCGACAGCTGGAGTTGTCCGAGTTTCCCATATTCAGCGGATGCCTCTGAAGACATGGTGTGAGCTCTGTAACTATAGGTACCATGGTATTGGAATGGGAATTGTTAATAAGGGTGCCCAGCATGAGCTGCAGGTTCCCAGAAGATGGGCAGGATCCATTTCCGTGGAGTGCTCATTCCCTAAACACAGGGTGCATTTCTCTCTCTACACAGGGGTGTGCTCCCTCCATGGGACAGCGCTCCCGATTGTTTTGAGGGGGCAGGGATTATATTCCAGCGAGGCCGGAGCTAGCAATCCAGCCAAGGAAGGAGCTAAAACAGGAACATGGGAACGGTTTACTGAGATGGTCTATAGACCTTCCCTCCCAGAGAAGGCTCCTCACGTGTACACAATGACATGTCTTCATCTAATAGCCCAGTACATACACAGCACTTTCACACGAGAGAAGGATAAAGACTGTGTGAGAGAGGCTCTGACACACATAAGTGGCAAAGTAATCTCAGGAACGATGTCACACGTCCATCACCTTTGTCTTTCACTTACCACCATGGACACCCTGTGAATGGCTTCAAGCTGCAACAGGATAGCGTGAAGCTGGCCATGAGGCAAGAATTCTTCCCAGACAGAGTGGTCAGAGCCTGGACTGGGCTGCCCAGGGACGGGGTGGAGTCCCCATCCCTGACTGTGTTTCAGAGTAGATTGGATGTGGTGTTGAGGGATCTGGTGTAGGGGAGAACTTTGTAGAGTGGGGCTGATGGTTGGACTGGATGATCCCAAGGGTCTCTTCCAACCCAAATGATTCAATGATTCTGTTACTACCTTAAAACTTGGAATTGAAACACGATTTTAAGGGAACTGTGTAATTCTATGACACGGAGCCACTCTGTGTTTAGATAGCTGCTTGGCACTCCACACAGACAGCTCTGAACGGGCAGGAAGAAAATAAAGGCTCGCATGTAGAACGTAGAATGAATCAAGGATGTTTTCTCTGACTGCTGTGAAATGCTCATTTAACCTTGACCAGAGATGCTGGAAAAGAGCCTGTGTGAAATTAAAGCAGCAGAGACCAGGGCCAAATGCTCAGCTGGTTAAACCGTCAGAGCTGGACTGAGGTGAATGGTGTTAAATCCTCACTATCAGACAGGGCAGTGCGTGTTACATCATCCAAAAAACACTTGAAAGTATGAAAAGCCATCTAAAAATCTCAACAGGAACAAATGGTTTACAGAGCAGGGAAAGCTCCTATTCATTAAATAAGGGTCAAGCATATGGGCCAGTAAACTTCCCTTCATTTGATCAATTATGCTGTAAAAATCAAATGAGAGCCATTCTTAAGGATATGTCAAACAGTTAAAGCCACAAGAATGTCCCACAGTTGGGTAACAGTAGGGCAGTAAATCAGATCTTTTCCAATGCAGGGAGAACAACGACAAAGCAGAGCCGTACCATTTGAACTGGACACTGCCAAGATATAGACTGGGTTTTGCAGAAGCAGCACAATAGCACGTTGCTGAGAGCATGAAGAAAGTGGGAAGAGAGGGGAAAGAAAAAAAAAAAAGAAAAAAAAGAAGATAAAAATAAAATTCTGGCTTTTTTCCACTCTCAGTCCCAGAGAGCCATGAGGAAGCTGAGACGCGAGGACACCACAACTGCTGTCAGAGTTGTGCTGCTCCCTGAGGTCAGCAGTGCTGCTGCTATTGACTTCAGCTGAGTCAGGTTTGGGTGTACTGGTTTTAATTTATCATATTATGGAAGCTGTACATTGATATAAATCCACACCAGAGCAAAAGTGGAATAATGCTGTAGGCCTAATGAAACGATGGCCCTCTAGGTCAGAAATGCAGCTGTATCTCCCACGTTAGGATTAATACTCACTCAACTCTGAAACGAGCTAAGAAGACTCTTGCCATGGATGTCAGAGATGACATACCGAGGGGGAAACCAGCACAGCCCTCAGAACTATGGGATCTGGAAAAAAAATAAACAAGCCACACAAAATGATGCAAATCAATAATTCTAATGATCCACTTGCCAAAAGAAATTCCATCGGCCAAGCACTAAACTTCAGCTTGATACTGTGGATGAAGCCTAACATCACCAAGAGCTGCAGATTCAGAAACCCCTTCTTGCAGTCCACGTGACAAAACAGCAGTGCTTGTTGCACGCACTCCTGAGGAGGAGGAACGAGATACACGTGCCATCTGCCCAACACCAGTGTTCATACATTCTGACCAGCCTGCTGGAGACCCATTTTAAATATTCAAGGAACATCCTCCCTCAGGAAAAAAATAAAAAAGTCTACATTTCCAGAAATGATATTTAAAATAAATTCCGCTGAGTTAAGTTGATACTAATCTTCCCCCAAGACAGTCTAAAAATCAGCATGAGAGATCCCCAAGGAACGATGGAAGCGATGGATTTACGATGGCTGATGGTTTAGTTTACAAAAACGGGTTTGATCATATTGAAAGTCACAGACAATTTTTCCCCCTAGCAGAGAGGCAGAACTCTGAACTGAAAACCTGCTTGAACAGACACCACCTACCCAAGGAACTGAAAACAAGGAGGGAGAGTTGATTTACAGCCGCAATTCCTGTTGCCAGCTCAGGCACCTCCTCGCTTCAGTGCTCCCCAGACCATGCCTAGCGCTCATTCCTATAGCAGTACACTGACCCTGGCCTCAGCAACCCCTCCCACAGTCACCATCACACAGTCCTCTGCCCCCTGGCCTCTGCTCGCATCCTGGCACACGGAGGCGGGCACTCCTGGAATCCATGACTGGAATGCCCACAAGTCATGGACTGGCACTCTTTGCCCTGCAACACATAGTGCTCTCTCCAGTGTGTTTGGGAGAAGCACCAAAAGCGAACGCATCACTTGAGAAATGACAGTAATTCTCCCAAACCATTCTGGGTAACTTCAGCTCTGGGTAAGTTACACAGGAGTGTTCTGCACCTTACTGAAGATATTCCTGTCAAAAGTAACATTTGCCTAGCATATGGGTCAGAGACCTTAAAGATCATCCAGTCCCACCCCCTGCCCTGGGCAGGGACACCTCCCACCAAACCAGGATGCTCCAAACCCCATCCAGCCTGGCCTTGAACCCCTCCAGGGATGGGGCAGCCACAGCTTCTCTGGGCAACCTGGGCTGGGCTCTCACCACCCTCGATCTCTCCTCTTCCAGTGGAAAGCTGTTACCCCTCGTCCTGTCACTCCACTCCCTGACAAAGCAAACATCTCAGCCACCAAGAATCCTGTTCATTTATTTTAAATTTTTTTTGCTTGAGCAAGCTACTTTCTTTCTTACATACCTCCTCACAGGAGCACATACTTACTTGGTGCAAGAAGAGCAGTAACTTATTTATACCAACATCTCTCAACAGCCCTGCAGACACCATTTGCTCCTAAATGGAACACATACACTATGCCTGTATTGATATAGAGAATTTTGGCACATTGTTTCAAGCTTTACAGATGTAGCATAATAGTTTACTTACATAAATTAATTGCATTCTAATTGAAAACATATTTTACAAATACTTTTTGTCTTTAGCCACAAATAGAACACAGATATGAAAGATAATTAGACTTCTGGATGGGTGACATGCTTAGCAAGGCAATAAACAGATCTCCACCAGCTGAAAATAAAGCACATTCTTTTTAATTCTGCAGAGTCAGAAAACTATCACAGAGATGTATTTCTCCCCTCTAGTTTTGTATTAAATAAAATATTTATTTTATTCGAGGGCCACAAAAGTGCTTAGAGGGCTGGAGCCCCTCTGCTGTGAGGACAGGCTGAGGGAGCTGGGGTTGTTCAGCCTGGAGAAGAGAAGGCTCCAGGGAGACCTTAGAGCAGCCTTCCAGTACCTGAAGGGGCTACAGGAGAGCTGGGGAGGGACTCTTTGTCAGGGAGTGGAGCCATAGGACAAGGGGTAACAGCTTTAAATTGGAAGAGAGGAGATTGAGATGAGATACCAGAAAGAAATTCTTTGCTGTGAGGGTGGTGAGAGCCTGGCCCAGGTTGCCCAGAGAAGCTGTGGCTGCCCCATCCCTGGAGGGGTTGAAGGCCAGGCTGGATGGGGCTTGGAGCAACCTGGTCTGGTGGGAGGTGTCCCTGCCCAGGGCAGGGGGGTGGAACTGGATGGGCTTTAAGGTCCTTTCCAACTCCAACCATCCAGTGATTTTATGATTCTAAAAAATCCACTGTTTTATAAGGACAGAGGAAGCAAAGAGCATTTAAATCCCCATTTGAGCATTTTAGGAAGAAAAGAACAAACAGAAACTTGCAGTGTCAGAAGGAGGAATCTGATGTTTTCAGCAGCTTAGGAAAAACACAGTGTCACAGGTATGCCAAAAGTTAGCAAAGGACAAGCCAGTTTTGGTACAGACTGGGGTATATGCTTAGATAAAAGTCATGGTAGTTCCAAAGAACACAAAGGAAAAAAACTGATTCAAGCCCGTGAAATGACAGGCTATGGGAAAAACAAGGGAGAATTTGACCTAAAAACCTATTTCTTAGAATATGATTCCTACTCTAAAATTCAAAGAGAAGCCAAAACTAATAAACAATTACTGCAGTGTCGATGTTTAAGCATATCAAATCATGATGTGCAAGGCGAAGCATATCAGCAGTTCATGTTACTGAGTGAACACCCAGCGAGGTACATCTCCTGCTCAGAACAGCCACAGGACAAGGAGAGGGCTGAGAAAGCATGCAGCAGCTTCACTCCCTTCAACCCAGCACAGGAGGCCAGTACAGACGTGGGACTGGATCCAACTGGATCTTCAGAGGACACCACTGAACAGAATTGGCGTCCTCAGTGTTGATGCCACTGGAAGTAGGAATATGGGCATCACTGGTTAGGTCATAAGTACATAAATGTTTAAATAGTGTATTTGCATTAATTTGTATTAAATTGCAAAGGGAAAAAAATGCTTGTAAGTACCTGAAGGGTGGGTTGAAGGAGGATGGAGCCAGACTTTTCTCAGTGGTTCCCAGTGACAGGACGAGGGGCAACGGGCACAAGCTGGGACACGGGAATATCCACTGGGACATGAGGAGAAACTTGTTTGGGGTGAGGGTGGCTGAGCCCTGGCAGAGGCTGCCCAGGGAGGGTGTGGAGTCCCCTTCTCTGGAGACCTCCAAGCCCCACACCTGGCTGCAAGCCCTGAGTGCTGTGCCCTGGGCCACCCTGCTTTGGCAGAGGGGTTGGATGGGATGAGCTCTAGAGCTCCCTTCTGACTCTGACAATGCCATAACAGTTCTGCGACTGACGGGTGGAAAACCCCTCTCCAGCCACAGGGAGAGTCACAGCCACAAGGCCAAGCCAGACTATCCACCTGAGACCAGACCAAAGATGTCTCAAGTCAGGAAGAAACGTCACAGCTGTTTCTCAAGCATGGACAGTGGACATGGCCATCCCAGCCGCCTGTGTGGGATACCAGTGGCATCCCAGCTAGACACCAGTGTGAAGCAGGGGGGAGAAAACCGGGCTCTCACTATGACAGAGGGGGGTCCTTTGTGATAAGGGCACTACAGTACGATTCAGCAGATAGGAAGGACTTCATCCTTACTTTGGCAGAAGTGAAAAGCAACAGTGAGCTTTGCTGAGACCTAGATTTGCTGGTGTAAAACAAGAGATAAGAGCTCTAACAGGTAAGAGGGGGTGGGAAGGGCACCGCGGGCGCATTTGCACTCTCATGGCTCACACCTCTCACTGAGACTGCCTGAGTCTCCAGAGATGGTGGGGACTATCAAGAGTGCAATTAGCAACAGCTATGACAGTGAAACAGAAAAAAAACCCAAAGTGGTTTTTTTTTTTATCACTTGGGACTGTTGCCATCTGCTTTCTGTATCCTGATCTGAGTAAAGCAAGTGCAGTGATTGCAGCCCCATACCTGCGGCCCCAGAAATCTCCACAAAAAGCACCACTGCAACCAGTACCACTCTTGCTACACCTGGCAGGAGGTCAAGTACTTGAGAGACATTGACACCAAGATCCCCTCCGGATAATCCTCCTCCAAAGCAGGTTAGAGGAACAGCAGAGGGACGATGAGGGAAAATGTACAGTAAGCACAATTTTCTTTCTGAGTACAGAGCTGGAGGAGGGTTTTGCTTTCTGTTAGCCAAGGACAACAAAAGCCATAGCTGTGTGATAACCTTTTTTGAGCAAGCTGGACAGAAATGCCCTTTAAAATTAATCTAAGGGGGGGAATAAAAACTCTTCCACTTAGCAACGGTTTCTTAGTCCCTGGGCCCTTCTGAAAGTCTATCCTTCCAAAAGAGGTGCCTCTGGTCCTCTCCGTTCCTTTTGGGCTCTCAGCTGGGAATCGTAGCTCTCGGCTAATTTCCAGTATTTGGGTACTGTTTTGTTGTACAGAGGGACCAGCTATTCCCACGGGTCCCCGAGGGGCCACATGCCCTGCTACACTCCTCTGTCCCATGCTGCCAGTGTAAGGCTGTCCACGTTCACTGCAGCAGCAAGAAAATTGCTTTTGAAAGAAGAATGCTTACAACCCAACCCAAACTCCCCCCCACCCTGTATTTTGGACCCTAAGTAGAACCTTGTGTCCCAGTGGCCATGCTGGGAGCTGCTGGGCACGGCTCCCTGTGACATTTCAGGGCAGGCAGTTCCTTGAGCGATCAGATCTGATACGACTTCGATTTGCATCTGCAGAAGTTTAACACATCTCAGATCTTTCTGACAGCACTACAGTTGGGTTTTTTTTTTGCTGAGATGAATGAGAACATTTTACTGCTAGTTTATACCCTTTCCTGAGGAAGCGCAGAAAGAGAAGCCAAAGCTTTAATTCTTCTTCTAAGCTATTCTTTTTATTTTTCTTTTGATACACATTTTTACCCATAGGCATCTCGCTTGCTAGCTGTACTTGCCAGTCCCACGAGCGCTTTTGGAACCCTCCTCAAAGGAAGCTTCTTCCTCATGATTACCCAGTCTCTGCTTGCAGAGAGCTCACTGAACAAAACACACTCATCTCGAACCTCTGACCGTCTTTTTGACCCATGCCTTCTGCAAGGTTTCAGGGTATGTGGGGCACTACCCACAGCACTGCGAGGCCTGCTCGTTGGGAGAGGAGGGCTGTTGGAGTGACCCTCCTCTGTTATTAATTCTTAATAACAACTACAGTATTACATATTCATAATAACTAATATTATATTAATTACATTATACCACAAGCACAGCTCAATTACTGTGCTGACACGAGCTCTGTGAACATAAAAGCAAGACTCACGGGTTGGTAAAAGCAGCAAGGATCCCAACGAGCACATTCCCACACCCGAGGGTGGCAGCTGTGCTCACCAGAGAGTCTGTTTGCTTCTGTTCCTGCCCCGAGTGAAGAGGGACAGAAACAAGGGGAGCTGCTGTGATCTACAGCCGAAGCACAGAAATGCTCTATGGGGCGAAGGAGTGGTAGGATAAGAGCTACAACAGACAACAGGCTCAGTCAGCACATTGTTGCAGGCAGATGACGTGCCAGCAGTCCCAAGACAACTGTGGCTGCCCACGACCTCAGTCTATGTCAACTCTGCGGCCTGTAAGCCAAAGGTTTGCCTTTTTTCCCCACTCCCTTGCCTACCCTATGGCATGTCCTCCCACCTTACACAACTACAGACTTCTCCCTGGACCTCTGAGTGAGTGAAACAAAGTGGGAAGCAGAGTCCAGGTGGTGGCAGACAGTAGGTGAGACGTTTGGTCTGAGGGCTGAAGGAGGGTAAAGGCTGCTCTTACTCCAAAGATCCCTCCTGTCTCATTCCACCCAGCTTCCTTGAGCAGTCTGCAATTTGTGTCCAGGAACAGAACAATGCTCTTTGTTTCTTGCCATCCAGGTACTTTTTCACAGTTATGTACAAGTTATTCCTATTTCCTGATGCTCTCAGTTTTTGCTGGTCCCTGAGGTAAATGACTACAGTTCTTCATGCGGTTCCTATCTTGCTGGAATTCATCCCTTACGTGAGGCTGGAGAATCCCTTGTGGAATGGCTTGAAGGGAAATAAAAAAAAAAGTCTCCACTGGATTACAGCTCATTGAATGCAGTAGAAGGTATTTAGATGAATGAAAATTATACCCAGACCATTCTGCAAAGTCATTACTTTCACTGCAAAGTCATTGCTCTAGTATTGTGCCTTTGTCAGGTAAGCTTCCTCCAGTAATGGTCATGGTGTCATACCAGAGAGCTTATTTGTCTTATTTATTATGAGCTTATTATGTCTTATTTCTTCTCAGCCAAGAAATCAATTACAAGGCCATTCCTGAAGAGTTTGTATATATGCCAACATGTAACCAGCATTGAATTCCACAGATTAACTGGTCTGGGTTCTCTCTGCAGCAACACAGACTGTTAGAATCAGGTGTTTGGAAGAGATGAGAAACAGTAGTTGGAAACCTCCACACACTGTCAGAGAAGCCAGCACTGGACAAGATGTGAGACAGCCCAACCTGTCTCCCAGACACTAAACAACACAGCCAAGAGGAGGAAGGACTTCCAGCAGATGGGGATGAGGGGTAGGAGGGAGCCTGGGAAACTTGACTAGGCCAAGTTTTGGGTGCTCAGCAACATCCTACACACAGGACGGGATTCTACCCACATACACCAAAGCATAGGATAAAAGGCAAGCCCTTCCTCTTCTTCTCCCTTCCTCCTTCCCTTTCTCCCTTCCCTTCCCCTTCTCCCTTCCTTTCCCATTCCCTTTCCCTTCTCCCTTCCATTCCCTTTCCCTTCTCCCTTCCTTTCCCTTTTCCCCTTCTCCCTTCCCTTTCCCCTTCTCCCTTCCCCTTCCCCTTCTCCCTTCCCCTTCCCCTTCTCCCTTCCCCTTCTTTTCCCCTTCCCCTTCCCCCCGCCGCGCAGCCCTTGCCCCCCCGCCGCCCCCGCAGGGGCGACCCGCGCCAGGAGAGGGCGCTCGAACACCGACCAAGTGCGCGGAACGGCGTTAATCAGCGCTCACAGCTAATTAACGCTGCGATTAAAGGCTCGGGCTCTGCGGGGCTGAGCTCGCCCGGGCTCGGGCAGAAGGGGGGTGGTCACGGCGCGGGTTCCAGCCCTGCTGGAGAGCAGCAACTGCGGTTTGATTGCAGAAGCTTCCCTTTTTGGCTTTCCTCTTCTGGTTTTTTTTTGTTTATTTTAACCATACAGGCCAAATTCTTTGCCAAAGGGACAGGTCTGCCTTCCCCAAGGCAGGAACTGAAGGACACGGGTCAGGCTGGGGGAGCAACAGGGCTATTTCCTACCCTGTTTTATTGCTGGGGCTGTGATTTTCCCCGTTGACCCCGCTGCTGCCTCTTTCCCAGCGTGCAGTAGCTAAAGGGACAAACACATTGGGAAGCCACAGCTGCTCGTGCAAGAGTCATGGTGTGCTGGCTCCTGTCCTCGTTACTCCCTCTCCTCCCAGCTCTCCCTTAGGCCTGGCACGTCTTCTACACAACAAGGAGACAGCCAAGGAGCTGCTGCAGTGCTGAGCCCATATCACACCCACATCCTAGTGCCCAGCCCTGCCCAGGGTGCCAGAAGCATCCCTTGACCGCCTGCATCAGGGACTAACATGGAAAACACCCCTCCCCTCAGGCTCCCCCTATCCCATCATCTCATGCATGAGGTCTCACATACCAGGTGGAAATAATGACATCCTTGAGTCCCCTGATCTCAGCCTGAAGCTGGGTCCAGCTAACTTCAGTGTTGGTCTTGCTCTGCACAGGAGGTTGGGCAGTGACCTCCAAAGGCAACCTTCCAAACCAAATGGTTACGTGATCCTAAGTGCTGGATAAATGCAGATAAAAGATCCTTATTCTCACTTCACAGCAGAGAAGCAAAAGGTACAGACAGGTAAATCATTTGGACAAGATCACAAAAGGACAAGAAAAGTTTCAAGTCATAAACTCATAGAATCATTCTGGGTCAAGAGATCCTTGGGTTCATCGAGTCCAACCATCAGCCCCACTCTACAAGTTCTCCCCTACACCAGATCCCTCAACACCACCTCCAATCTACTCTGAAACACAGTCAGGGATGGGGACTCCACC
>VZTM01006229.1:357577-395414 GCA_013400555.1 Jacana jacana | reverse complement strand
CTTTTCTGCCAGGCAGCTCCAGCCACACTGCCCCAAGCCTGTAGCCATCCATGGGGTTGGTTTGGCCCAAGGGCAGGACCTGCATGTTGAAGCCCATACCAGGGGTCCCTTCCAACTCTGACAATTTCCTGATTCTGTGAATTCTTTTACAAAATCTGTAAACAGGGGGTGGAATGGGTTCCATTAGATTAGGAATGGGTTACATTCCTGCATTCACTGTAGATATGAACAACTTCATTGATGGCCTGTATCCAGCCCATAGGAAAATATGGCATTTGCTGATGGGATACCTAGAAGAATAACTCATTCAAAATGATCAAGAAGTTTTGTTCAGTGCTAGCAGGGAGAGGATTGTCACTTTTTTTGTCACTGCCAGTGCTCACCTGTGAGTGTCTGCTGTCTGGCTCACTCCTTTAAGTTCCAACCCCTCAAATCCAGAATTGGTTTACTGAATTCCCTGAGGCTTAGTGAGCCTGCTTTTGTAACAGCCTGGGAAGAGAACTTGCCTTTAGCTATCAATTTGGTTTGACTGTATAGGTGTATTTTTTAAGAAGAACATTCTCCACGCTTAAACATATTTTTAAACAATTATCAGTGTTACGGGGGGCCAAATTTAACTCAAAAGTGGGTGAGCATACACAACATATACAAAAGCAAACAAGGTTGCTTTTACTTTGTTCCTGCAAACTGCTCTGATTGTTTGGTGAGAGGATAAGCTTGACCTAGTGGACACTGCTGTGAACTTGCCCTTTGGACTTCCTGGGAGTCCCTGGAGAGGCCTTTCCCTCTGTGCCACACTTCAGTTTCCCACCTGCAAAATGAAGCTGATACCTCCCTGCCTGGCAGGGGCAGTGGGAGTGAAAACCCTCCAGGATTGCAAGATGCCAGAGGAATGCATCAGGGAAGGCCATACAGGTGCTAAGAACAGATACATGTCTGCATATCCAGACAGCAACAGACTTCTTGTGACTCGATCGAGTTTAAATGTTTTGAGATAAAAACTGCTATTTCAAGCTTCTTAGACTCAAGGAAATCCATAACAAAAACAAACCATCAGCACACAAATAACTAGGATCATTCACACTCAGAAGTGAGAGAAATCACTTGTCGAGGTCACTTTTGAGACCTTGACAGACAGAGGAGAAAATAAAAACATTCCAGTGTATGAAATCCATGACAGGAAAAAGATACAAGATTAAAGCTTCTATCCCCATTACTTGAATGCAGAAAAAACCTCCAAAGTTTGATCCCCAGCTGAGTACTTCTGCCAGCTGAAACACTGAAAAAGAAGATGAGTTTATCCATAACAGGCCAAATCTACCTTTTCTAAAATGCCTTGAAGAATCAGTCTGGGGAATAAATTCAGTCAAAAATATTCACTCTCCAGGGAAAAATGCGTTAATCTGGAAAGCCCCAGAGCTCCTCGTTTGCCATACGTCGCTGGAGTGTCGGGAAACAACTCTCTCGTGACTGACCCTGCTCTTTCTCAGCTCCGAGATGCTGGCCTAGTTGAAACTGATAAATTACAAGGTTGGCTGCCTTTTAACCCACTGGCTAGAGATTTTCCTCCTAAGCACTGGCACGCAGGAAATTCTTGGTTTAAAACGAGCTGGAGTGGCACTAGCGGTGCCTTTCCACCCAAAGGGAATTCTGATCCGTCAAAAGCACAGGTCTGGTCCTATTGCCACCTCAGCTCTTGTTTCAGAGGCGAGAAGCACCACCCTTCACCCCCAGCCACACAAACTCTTACAGCAGGGTTGGGCCTGAGCTACAAAATTCTGGTCTGAATCCTCAGTCCACCCTGTGCCTCGCTAATTCTGGATTTAGGGTTTTGTTCAGCCCCAACTCTAGTACAAAGAGTTGCAATTGCAGACAAAGTCATGGAAACACAGGCATGTGAATTTCCCCAAGTGGGAGTTTCCAAACATATATGGGCTTAATTAGATCCTTATCTCCATAACTAATGGCTAAAGGAGCGTGAAACTCAGTGTTATGCACTATGTAGAAAAAGAGCTCCTCAGTACCAGCCCTAGCTGACTAGGACATAGAATCATAGAATTGTCCAGGTTGGAAGGGGCCTTTAAGATCATCTCATCCAACCTCACTCCGATAAACCCCATCACTACCCCATGTCTCTCAGCACTGTGTCAACCCGGCTTTTCAATCCCTCCAGGGATGGTGCCTCAACCCCTGCCCTGGGCAGCCCAGTCCAAGGTGTCCACGGCAAAATTGTTCCTTAGCTCCAATCTGAACCTCCCCTGGCACAACTTAAGGCCATTTCCTTGTCCCATCACCTGTGACTTGGGAGAAGAGACTGACTCCCCTGGCTACACCCTCCTTTCAGGGAGTTGGAGAGAGCCAGGTCTCCCCTCAGCCTCCTCTTCTCCAGACTGAACACCCCCAGCTCCCTCAGCCTCAGGGTGCAGCACTGGAGGTGAGGCCTCACCAGTGCCCAGTCCAGTGGGAAAACATATTTTGTGTGTGACTGTTGGACATGGACGAGCTGTACACTCAGCCTACTGGATTCCTGTTGTAACTGTGCATGAATTACTTGCCGCAGAGAAGGTCTGGGACCTTTCCTGTGGCAGATCTGCTCTTCTCCCACTTCTGCATTTCAGTGGCCCTCTTTGGTCTGAGGTTTCCCCCTACCCACGTTGCTTCATCCCCCTGCGTCAGAACGCATGTGTGCCTGTTACGTAAAGCATGTGGGCACTTCAGCGTGGAGTATTTCCACAGAAGCACAAATGTCATATGTCTGTTTTGCAAGATATGGAGTGTTTCATACGCAAGTTAATAGCAAGGTATAGATACAGAAAAGTCCCAGATAGAGATGTGCATCTGCATCGTTTTGGAAAAGGCTGACACTGTCCTACGCATAGGGTAACCCAATTTCTATCTACGAGTACCAGAGAAGAGGCCATACGTTGGTCTTAGGTGCTGGTTGAAGGGTGAAAACATTTAGTAGCTGGAGCAAAGCACAGCTTTCACACATTCAAAGCAAAATGACAAGAATACGGTAGTGAGAACCTACTAACCAACTATGTCAAAACCATTTCTCATACTATTTCTCTTTAACCTGGTATTTCACCCTTCAGTTCTGCAGTTGATTTCGAGTAACATATTTTTCCTTCTTCTTTTCCAAGGAAAGGGAGATCAAAGAGCATTGCAAATGCACTGAGGAGGTTACAGAGATTGCCAGTTACCTTTTGCTGCTGCCACCCTTCAACTGTAACAGAAACGTGAGAACACAGAACTGGAAAGGACCATCTGGAACCATCTGTGAGCCGCTCCTCGCTCTGTAGGCTACTATGAATTAGATGTTTAATTGCAAACAGTGCATAGAACATCTACTCCACATGTCACAGGCCATAAAACAGCTCCTATGTAACACAATTAGAAAGAGATGATGAATAGTAACGAGCATCCAGAACTGTAATGTGCCGCAGAAAGAACACAGCATCAAGCACCATCAGCATCTAAGTACCGGGGCTACCAAGACTGTAGGGTAGAATGATTAAAGAAATAAAGCATGAAGGAAAAACAAACAAAAAAAATCCCACCACCCACTACTCTGACCCAGGAGGTTTCTTCTTTACCTCAAAACTCACAATCCATTTAGCTTGGGGTGTGTGACTCAGATTCTCCCCCCACTCGCTCACAGGAGAGGAGTTCATGATGGAGGGACATGTTATCGCCGGTAATTCATCTCCTTCCCATTTGCCCCCATCAGCAGCACTACAGCCGTCAGGCAGGGGTCTGAAGAAGTTAGAGAAGCTCATAGAGGAGAAGGGAACCCTGGGCCAACCCACATGCCCTGTGTACTATGCAGATTTAAGGGTGTTGTTGCAGTGCACTGATGTGCTGCCAGTGGTCTTGTAAAGACAATACAAGAAGAGTATGAGGCTGTGTTAAAGGTATAGCTGAAAAAGTGCAATGAAAATGCTCTCTGTTTTGTGGGCTGGGCTGAAAAAAGGCCTTTCTTCCTATTCATTCCCAGTAATTCTTCCTTGCACAGTGTGATTGTTTAATCTAAAAGGGAAAAGTAAGGGCTAATGGGCCCTTAAACTGGATGGTTTTAGGGTTTTGGAAGATGTTATCTACTAGGGTTAAGGCCAGGCTGAATCCCAGCAGCTTCACTTTGCCACAATCATAAAACAGAGCATACAGCAACTGTCCAGAAGTGAAAAAAAGAGAAGCCTACTGCTTCTTTTTCTCTCCCCTGATCCTTCTGGGCTGATCAAGAAATATGTGGTCTGTAGAAATGGAAGGTATCCCATAAATACATTGAGTGGAGCTTACAGCATCCCAAAGGGGCTATTCATCAACTCCAACAAGAATATGCACTGGGAGGCCTTCACTGAATTAAAAACAACAACAAAAAAGAGCTATCCACTTATCTCATCATTTGGTTATCTCTGATTTCAAGGAGTGCATAGAGAAATGTTAAGCCCTCACTAGACTTTTAAAAAGAGCTCCTAAACCCAAAGCCTTTTTTCCCTCTAAGTCCAGGAGAGATATCCAACAATTTCTGCATGCACTGTCTTGCATTGAAAGTACATTTTAATTACATTTACATTACATGGGATTTAAATAGTCTATTTTTACTGATTTAGAAAAAGCTACTAAAGCACAGATTCAGCAATTCAATACTCCACTGACAGACAGCTTTAAATACCATTGGCATGCACTCGTGTCCACTCTGCCTGAGCCTCAGCACAAGTTTTGTGATTAAATTGAAGATTCTTTAGGGACTGTAAAGTGGGGAAAAAAAAAAAAAAAGTCGGTCAGGGGTCAGTCTCACGGAATACTAAACATTTTCAAGACAGAGTGAGTGTCCTCAATTTTATCTTAATCCAAATGCAAGTTGATGGTGCTCAGTATCTATCAGAAGGGCTCAGCACTTTGCAGGGTTAAATCCCCCAAGAACAAGCAAACAATATCCTCCGAATACTGACAAGCCTTTAGAAAACACTCTAATAATGACCTCAACCCTGACCTGGAGGGACTATTTCTCGTGGGACCAGAGATAATTCAGCCTCTGTGCAAGTTCACACTCAAGACTTTCCTGGCCAGAAATGGTCAAGTTGTGCAAATTATGAGCTAGCGGTCTTAGGTTTCAAGATACAAATTACTGTCTGTCAGGAAGCAAGAGCTATAAAAGAATTTTATTTAGGAGCTGAACAATGGTTAAAAAGGAAAAAAAAAAGAAAAAAAAAAAAAGGGTACTCTGTCTGCTAAGCTGTTGTTCTCAGGAGACTTCCAGCTTCCATTGAGAAGGTCTGGAAAGAAGAGCCCTGTTACATTGCACAAGGTCCTCGGTTCACAGCGAGTACGGCGTGTTGACTCCACAGTAGGTAAGAACTTCTGCACTGCAGAAGTTGATCAGCTGTAGATCAGTGGATGGCTGATCTATGGAGCATGCCAAGATGGGACACATTTTCAGGTTCACTGAGGTACACTGAGGTTTTCTTTTGTCTACGGCGCAAAAGGTGAAACCAGGAAGCCACACGTTTAGAAATCCACTCGGACTCGTGGAAGCTATGAAGACAGTTTGGAAGCTGGCTGATACTTCTCCAACCACAGAATCGGGTTTTCTACCCACTAGTTGGGTACAGTTAACTCAGGAGTGAAGGCTGAAACTTCCAAAGTGGGGTGTGCTTTGGGAAGGGTACCATGCAGGTAGAACTACGATGGAGAGTTAGACCAGCGGCATGAACTGTCAAGTAAGAACGGGTCAAAGGGGCAAGACTAAAGGGGACCACTTGTAGAACGTGCCTTTAGCTGGGAACCTCAATAACTGCAACTGGGCAGAAATTTGGCCTTGCTTATCTCCCAAAGACATTATCTCTATCCCAGTATTAATCCTTTCAGCTTCTGACATACTGGTACGTGTTCTGGCAAGAGAAAGAAGCTGTTTTTCATCAACCTCCATCCCCGTAGATACCTTTCATCTAATGCTGACCCATCCACATGGCTTTAACTGGATGCTGTACAGAGCGGTGAGACTGCCAGCAGGCAAACTGCTGGGCTTTTCATACCTCAGCTTCTGTGATTTGATCCCTCAGAATGGGAATACTCCAGCGTATAATGAACTCGCGTCTTGTCAAAGGAAAGGAACAGCCAAGTGACAGAAGGTGGTGGCTTCAGACGACACTGCGTTATAATGCAGCTCTGGGGGAAATTATTTAGATGGAAAAATTGTGCTTATGTGCAAGTTTTTTCCAGGCAAAAAATGTTGGTTTCTCTAAACTGGAGCTTAGTAGAAAAGGGCAGTTTTCCTGAATTTCTTTACTGGGGAGCAAAGATGGAAAAAGTGCCTGCAATTTCTGTCCCAGCAGAAGTGCCAGTCCTTCAGAACTGGACAAATGCGGTTTGAAACACTCATCAAATGACATTCTCAAAGAATAATAGTATGAACATTTAGGAAAAAAAATAAAGGGTTGAAGTAGATGCCACACATTGAATATTTTACCCAGATCCTTATTCTGTTGAACTTTCAGTTTGACTTTCTGCTGTGTTGCAGCTTGGGAATTCTTTAAAACTTCTAACACCTTTCATTCCTCTCCCTTCTCAGCCAATAGACACAGAACTTACTTTTCTTTAACCATGGACTTGTATTCCACAAACGACAAAAATACATCTGACAAAGGCTCTGGATCTAACTGGGTGTGCAAGGATAGCAGAAGAAAACCAGGACTGTACAGAGACGCTTTTATAGAAAGGAACTACGTGTGCATGGATGGGGCTGCGTTTTGGAGGTCAAGAGGAGTGAAAATTGCCAAAAGCTACATTGAGTTACACGGGTTCCATGGATTTCCTGACTTTTCTTAAAGCAAACAGCAAAAGGTCCTTTGTGCAATACAACCAATAAAATAAGAAGAATGATCCTTGTGCAGCAGGGGTGGGATAGGACTCAAGATATGGCTCCAAAAATGAGCTGAGTGTGATGCCTCAATTTTCAACAAAGGTGCAGCTGCAGAGCGTAAAGGGCAGGTTATGGAGTGAATGCAAAGAGGAATTTGAAGTGGACACACCTGAAGGAAGAAGAGAACTCAAACAGCTACACATGCTCAAATCACAAGGTAACCACCACCCCATTTTTTCATCTAATTTTTTTTTTTCAAATTGGCCTGTTAAACAGTAAGCCTGGTAACAATCTGTTAGTAAATCTGTCAAGCTGTGGGAGCACTGAATTACTGGCAAATTTTGAACGTGGCAGCCAGAGATAACGGAGGGAAGTGTGATCCAGGCAAAAAAGGGCATTTGACTGATCTCAGGAGTATTTTAAAGCAAAGAATAATTGAGGGCATGGAGCTACATGCAGCTGAGTAGTAGAGAGGGGAAAAGTGGACATGGTTTTGTCAGATGCACCTCGTGCCAGAACATTCACAAATCTTCCTTTGAGATGAACAGCAATTTCCTGGAAGTGTAAGACAGTTTGTATTTCAGTAAACATATGATATGATGCTACAACAGAAATTACTAGGAACTTTAAGAGGAATTGTGCTTTAAAGATGTCCCAGAAGAGAGTATGGAGAATGTTTCATAGTTCCAAATCCTCTTCTGCTTAGGATGAGTAGAACTTCTTTCCCAGTGATTTTATCAGGAACAAAAACTGGAAATAAGGCATTTTAAGTCTTCAGGAACCCCAAAGGAATATGGTGCAATGATGGTTGAGAATGGGACCTATGGCTAGTTACAACTAACGAAGGACTGCTAGAATAAAACAACGTTGAAAGGCAGCTACACAGGCCAAAGATGATGGTTACAACACTATTCATATTACTGGCAATCTGAGCTGTCACCAGAAGAGATGGTAAATCTCATGCACAAAGAAGATATCTCCAAGAGGAAAGATGCCAGTCAGAGGAGTGATACCCAGCTTGGCAAGCATTGCGCTTGCACCGGCGTAAGAGAATTCTGCCCTGAGAGAGATGGGTCTGAAATGGGTAGTTTCACAGGTGGAAGAGTCTTCTACCTCTTACACAGTACTATGCACACCACATCTGATGGCACGGGGCACACAGCCACTGAAATGCTGGATCTCACAGGCCCCTGGTGACAGCCATGCTTAGCATCAATGCCTCCAATAAACTAGAATTCCCTTGACCCCGTCTTGACTGGCACAAGGGATGGTCACCAATGTCTAGTCTTTCCAGTCACCTGTGCACTTTCCTGCCTGAGGTGTCAGGAGCTGACCATGCTGTGAGCTCTAAGAAGCATGATGTTCCTACCGTGCCACCTCTGTTCTTGTAAAGACTAGCTTCAAGAAGAGCAGAAAGCCATTTTCAAAGAAGGATCTCAGGAGAAGAGACTTTACAAAGGCTGCTCCTCAAAACTAGTCTTAAATGGATGTCACAGGCTGGCTCTGACAGATGCAAGGCCCTTGACGAGGGGGGTTTCACAAGAAAAGTGAGAAGAAAACATTTAGCAAGACACCACACGAACTGGTGGCTGCTGTAAGAGCCTGGTGCACCTTCATGTGAAAAAGGACGGTCTCGGTCACGTATAGCTGTATAAGGTAACTAACAGAAGTGAAGAAATCACCAGTGGGCTTCATCTACTTGAATGCTACAATGCAGTGCTTCTTACTGCCCTGCCCTACTGTCACAACCACTAGGAAGATGCAGAGTGGTGTTGGGACAGACACACTGCCTCTGCCCTTGCTGCTTGGTCTGAAGGAACGAGCTGCAGCACCCGTGGTGCATGTGTAAGCCAAAGAAACCATGCCTAATAAGCATTAATTGATATGCAACCCCCAAACCCACAGGACAATCCATCTAGATGTGCTTTAAAAATCCCCCTTATTCACACACACAAGAAATCAAATTCACCTATTCAAGTAGATTTAGTTTGGATCTTAGGAATAGGTTCTTTCCTCTGAGGGTGGTGGAGCACTGGGACAGGTTGCCCAGGGAGGTGGTTGAGGCCCCTTCCCTGGAGATCTTCAAGGGGAGGCTCAACGAGTCCCGGGGCAACCTGGTCTAGTTGGGGGTGTCCCTGTTGGTTGCAGGGAGGTGGGACTAGATGACCCCAGAGGTCCCTTCTGGCCTGGACCATTCTATGGTTACGTATCTATACATATGCATAGAATGATAGAGATGTAATCATACATAAACATAATCAAGAAAATACTAGAGAAAATAACACTTCTTACCACTGAAGACAGGAAACGTTGCTTGTTGGTGCATTATATGTTTCGCTGTACGATGCTGACACGCATTGGAGTGTGTTATCCTGTGAAAGAGTGCAAGTACTGGAGTGAGCTCCTACAGGAGGGCATTATCAAATCCTGGCACAGTGGATTTTATGAATAAGCATGTTAAGTAATTCCCACCAAATTCCAAGCTGGGCATTTCTGCCAACTTCTGATTACCCAAGTTTTCATTGAGATTTGAAATGGATACAGAATTCTTTATCTCCAGGGCTAAACTCTTTTGGCTGTGAATTTAATGTTCATGAAAGGTGCCAGATTATTGGCCCAGAGACCAAAATCCCCCCTTATGCTTACAATGAAGTACGTTACAGACAAAAGCAGTGCAAGTTCCCTGCATTCTGCCAGTCACACCGTCCAAACTTGAGATGGACAACTTCTTTTTAAAGGCTATAGCATATTTCAAGGCAGACTGGAGGAGAAAATTAGGCAAAACGGTACATACAGCAAATAATATGATGTTAAATATGAACCAGACAGCCTTGAGGGCTGACATTTAAACATTCTGGCAATTTATGGGAAATCTAAGCAGACTAGAAGATTAAGCATAATCAGATGACATGAAGTTAAGTGGCCCTTATCTGTAGTAATGTATATTCCTATAAATCACCTTATTTTATAGGTGTTCTTTAGTGTTACAGTTTTCTTCCCCCCCCCCCTCCATAGTACCTATTAAACCCATAGATTCTGCTGGAATACTGAACAGCATGCTATTTCAATGAATATAAATTAGAGGCAGAAGAATGCAAATAATTGATATAGGAAGCTAAAAGTCATAATGAAATTCCATGATCAATAAGCGTTAATTGCAAAAATAAATACTTCTTGTCCCAGCCAGTTCATAAGTGAAGCAGAAAAGGAACACAACACAGCAGTTCAAATGCTGTTTGGAAATTTTCTATCAGCAATAATGGCAGAAGAAGAGGAAAGATGCACGATAAGTATTTCTGTTCTGCAGTTTTCCATGAAATGGAAGGGAAGACTTTTGAGTAGACCATACATACAGCAGCTTTCCTGTATCTGAACGGTGCCTACAGGCTGGAGAGGGGCTCTTTAAAAGGGCATGGAGGGCTAGGACTCATAGAATCAATCAGGTTGGAAGAGACCCATGGGATCATTGAGTCCAACCATCAGCCCCACTCTACAAAGTTCTCCCCTACACTGGATCCATAGAGTCATAGAAAGATGAGAGGCAATGGTTTTAAACCGAAATAGGGGAGATTTAGATTAGATGTCAGTAAGATATTTTTCACTATGAGGGTGGCGAGACACTGGCCCAGGTTGCCCAGAGAAGTTGTGGATGTCCTTATCCATAACTATGGAGGGGTTGAAGGCCAGGCTGGATGGGGCTTTGAGCACCCTGGTCTGGTGGGAGGTGTCCCTGCCCAGGGCAGGGGGGTTGGAACTGGGTGATCTTTAAGGTCCCTTCCAACCCAACCCATTCTATGGTTCTATTATTAGAAAAAAAGACTTGCTCTCATTTTGATATTGATAATTGACCCTTGAAAGATGAAGGCTGTGGCACTCAGTCCGGCCTGTATTTCCTTCCTTGGTGTGAATGATTCACTTGCTTTAATGCAATAACCCTCCCTTACTGGCTGAATTCCTCCTCTCAACTGCACTCCTCTTGAAGAGGTTTCAAAATGACTGAAATGTGGAGTTGAAAGTGAAGGGTAGAGTCTGTCTCTTCCTTGGTCTTAGGCAATAGGTCAGCAAGAGTAGAAAAATATTGGCTTCTTAGCAAATAACTAATTAAATATCCTTCAAAAAAACAACAATGAAAAAAACTGCCCTTGAATTTTGGCTTATTTGTCTTTTTCTATAGGTAGATGTACAAGCAGACAGACATTTTATGTATTTATGTTATCCAAACCAAAAGTAGAGCAGAAAACACACAGTGGAATGTACCAATGCTGAAAACACATTCAGAGCATGGTGACAGCCTTTGTCTGAAGTGCTTTCAAATAGAAGATGCTAATATGGAAGATGATGCCTTCACTGTAATAAATACTGCTAATGCTTTATATGGCAAGTGACCTCATCCTAGGAAGATCCCCTGGAATGTGCCAGCTTCCACTTAAAGATTTTCTCTTCCATCTCTAAACAGATTACACCTTCAGCAGGTGTCTGAAATGGGCCGAGGGCTGTAGCCTCCTAAAGAGGTAAAGAAGGGGATGATTGGTCAGACATGGAAAGTGAGAGCTGGTGATTATTTTCATATGACATGCAAGAGACGTTATAGCAAAGCTGACTAAAGCTGGCCATGAGTTAGCCAGTCCTCCTCAACAATGATGTCACCCAGTTCTTGCTTTCTACAAAGTTATGATTAATAAAAGGGGAGGATTATTACAGTAACTTACTCTTAGTGGGCAAGGGGTGACATCAACAGCAGCTGAGAAAACTGACCCAAACTGGTTGTGTGTTGTTGAGGGTTTGTTTTTTTTTCTCTCTGGCAATGACTAACAAGGGGCTAACAGCATCTGACGGCACAAAGGGCCCTTGAAACTGAAAGGATGCTTCTGGTGGAACACTTGAGTGGGAGCCACCATTTTAACTCTTCTGCTTCTTTTTACAGTTGCAAGACGTTTCACTTGGCCTACAGCAACCTCTTGCCTCTCTCTGTTCATGAAACACACACACAGACTCAAAACTGGCCAAAGCCCACCCCAACAGCCTCCCCAACGTCAAGCTGCACAGTCCTCATTCTCTGCCTCATCTGTTGATATTACATTAACCCTTTTTCATCATTGCTAATTCCAGAGTATCTTTACAGAAGGAACTCAGGCATCTTTGGAGCATGGGTGTTAACACTAACAGCACGAAACCGTTAGACATGGAGTGTGGAATGCCGAGCCTCCTGTCAGTCTCTGGAAGAATCCTGTGGTTAATTGCCTTTTACTTTTTTTCAAATTGATTAGAGACTTTTACCAATCCTTCCCACTATTTAGTCTTTGCAAATTTGCCTTCCCTAAAATTAGACTGGGCCACCTGGCAATATTTACCAATTGGACTGCAATGCTCTTGTGAAAGCACTGCCAGTGCCAATGCAATGCTTACCCCTGCAGAGTCACAGCACTTGGGTTGTGCAGCCCTGTATATAACTGTGGGGTGCCCTGAGAGAAGGTCAGATACTTTGGACTCTTTCTATCAAGTTACCTGTTTCCTGTGAGGTGGACAGCATTTGCACTGATAATAAAGAGGGCCTATGACACCACTTTGAACTTCTCTGTCCCACAAGCACTAAGAAAACAGTTTCAAATGGGAGCTGTGGAGGTTTGACATAACTTTACAAAAACGTTCTCTGAGCTGGGATAATCCAAATGGCCTTTTTGAACACTAATTAAAAAAAAAAAAAAAAGATAGAGTGTGCAAGCTAACTTCTCCAAACACTAATAACATTGTCCTTCTCATTTTCACAAAGACATCTTGTGAGGGAAACACAAAGAATTTTCTAAACTGAATGAGTGAATAATGGTCCCAATGGTAATATCCCGAAACTCAGCCAGAAGATGAGCTGAGGAGTACTACAGATAATGAAACTTTCTGACACAGACCAGTTAACTGTATCCTAAACATTCTCTGTTGGAGGCTTTGTGCAGCTTGGAATGGCTTTAGAGTTCATAAGTAAGTAGCAACATACTTGAGCAAGCAGGGAGAGAAGCTTGGGAACCATGGCAGGTTCCCGTTTCCATCCTGACCACAGACATCTTTGGTAGCCCTGGGGAGGAAATTAAGCACTGTGAGCAAGCTCCTACCTCTTGTCTTCCAAGGTGAAAAAAGACACATTCCTATGGCAAAGGATATAGTGGTGATTAATCAGTTGATTTCTGCAAAGGTCTACATACTATCTGAATACCCAATGTCCGTGCTACCAGTGATCAGTCATTGTATCCCTCATCCTTAACTTCACTGGGAAAACACATTTAAAAGACAAGTTTGGATTCTGTGCAGTTTTTTGCTGTATTTTAGACTACTCTTGAATCTCACAAGATGCTTGGGTAATATTATTATTATTCTTTTCTGAAGGTTTTCAGCTGGTGCCTAAGAATGTCTCACAACATCCATAACCCTAGTAGTGCGTGTCCAAAAACGTCTAAATTTGCATGTACAAGTAACTCACTGTATGTGGAGATCAGGTTAGTGAACCCTAGAGGTGTCACTTAAGCAGTTGCTTCATTGCCCTGTGCTCAAAGGAAGCTGCTGGGTATGAATGGCCTCCTGACTTTCACCCTTCTTCCCAAGCCGGCTGAACACTAATTATGCCAGCCCCGCAATGCCAGCCCCGCAGCCTGTCCCGTTCCCAGCCGGTGACGTGCAGCAGGTTTCCCGGCGGGGTTAGGGCACCCAGCCGTACCTGGGCGACGCGGGCGGGCGCTGCAGACAGCAGAGGCAGCCTGTCCCAGTGACTCAGCCCCGAGACGGTGAGAAAGCAGCCTAACGTATACAAAAGATGGGGTTTTTAACTCCTCATCTTAACCAGAGCTTGACGTGCAGCTTGGCCATGACTGGCTGAGGAAATGGCTCCAATTGCTCGTGATCAAAGTTAGCCAATAATCATTATAGTAATACTGAGCTCTGAAACGGTGGTTTTGCCCTTAAAAACACTCACCAAAATGACTGGTGTCTGGTTTTTGTATATGACACTTTTTTTCAGCTCTAGATGGGCAGGTCAAACCCAGCTTGTGTCAGTTGTGACTAACATGGTTATTCACAAGAATAAGTTTTGTCTAGGGTAGGTTTCCTTTGAAATTGATGGCGAGAGATAGGCTTTTCTGAGGGTGATTCAGGGCAGGAACAGTTAGGTCTTGCTGTGAATCACCTTCAGGAGCTTTCCTCTTCCTTCCACAGCAGGGAGACAGGAGCGCCTCACTACCACACAAGGAGATGAGAAGCTCCCTGCAGGGTCCCACTGGTGGTCCATCTAACCCCCCTTTTCTCATTCCAACAGTGGCAACAGGAGATGCTATTTGGAGAGAGAATGTGAGCCTGGCCACTTTCTGCGGGCCTCTCCCTCCAAACTCCCCAGCATCTGTAATTTTTGTATTAAGGATGTTAAAGGATACCTCCCTGCCTATTCCCCCTGGTCGTCTCTTGTGGACCTCTTTTGAGTCTTCTGATACTGCCTGCCTCCACAGCCTCCTGCGCAGCAAATCCCAGAAGCTCAGTCTCCATTGTGTAAGCACTGTATCTGTTTTAAATCTTCCCCTACTAGTTTCAGCGAGTTCCCCCTAGTGCTGCAGGAGCTGGTGGATGACAGTTTGGTGTTCACCTTATCTGCCATCCTCATGATTTTCTAAACCCCAAGCACACCTTCTCTCACATTTCTTCCTATTAAGCAGCCGCTCCACAACTTTAATCCTTTTAGTGGCTCTTCTCTAGCTCTGCTACGTCCTTCTGAAGATGCCGAGACTAAAACTGCACAAAACACACACCTTGTGGGTGAACCAGGGCTTTACAAGCTGGCCAGACGGTGCCCTCTCTCCTCCTCTCAGCACTCCTCCCGACAACATTTTGTTGGCTTTTGGGACTGCCCCTACCCTTCAAATTTATGAGTTTGGAGACCTCTAAATGATACCTCCAAGACCCCTCTCTCTCCCTTGGCTGCAGATGCCCTTTGGGGATACTGCCCTGACCGTCACTCCCAGATTGGCTGATTTGTATGGAAGGGCTCGCTCCTGTCAGTGCAGCTCCCGCTCTAAGCAAGTGGCTGCAGCAGGCAGCCCTGCCCAGCGTCCCAGCAACTCGCTGGACCGAGGGCACGGGCTCACCTCCGGGTACCCAAGAAGGCGGGTGAGGAAGGCCGTCCCGCGGCTGTCCCTGCTGCACCTCTCCTGTGAGCAAGCAGATTACATTATTGTTCAAAGCTGTCAATTTGGCTCTGATCACAGGGTCTAAATTCAGTTTAAGGAGGAAAAAAAGGGAAAAAAAAAGAACCAGAACTAACCCCTCAAAAAGAACCCGCTTCATGAGGAACTTCTGAACACTTCTTTGTTGGTTTTATACTTCCTAGATGCTTGGTTGCCATCCCTGAATGGGCAGCTTCAAAGGAGCAATTAAAAAATGTGTGCATGGACACACAGATGAGCCCTGTTTGAACACAAAAACTTTATTCTGAGCTACCTTATGTCACCCCTTTTAGCAGGAGTCATCACGAGGGCACGACACCAATAAGCAGACAATGAATAAAGAAAATAACTGTTCATAAGTTCATAGTTGGCATACAAAAGTTATTGAAGAGGAACTGATATTCTAGGCAACTGGCCATCGCTGCTGCCCATCAGCCCTCTGCTCCCCCGGCCGACGCGGGCGTTATAAAGCTCATTTCAAAACCACTTCGGTGAGACCTCTCAGCTTGGCTGGTGCAGTTTTGTCTCTGCAGATGAACAGGCTTAAAACCTCGTTGTTCATGCACATTGCAGTCTGTAGGCAAAGACAAAGCAACAGAAGGAGCTGGGGCTGTTTAGTTTTAGCAAGAGGAGGTTGAGGGGAGACCTCTCCACATCCCTCTCTACACCTGCTTGGAAGGACATTGTAGAGAGGTTGGTGCTGGTCTCTTCTCATGGGCAATTGGTGATACAAGGAGAGGGAATGGCTGCAAGCTGCAGCAGGGTAGGGTTAGGCTGGACATTGGGAAAGGATTTTTCCCAGCAAGAGTGGTCAGAGCCTGGACTGGGCTGCCCAGGGAGGTGGTGGGGTCCCCCTCCCTGGATGTGTTTCAGCCAAGCAGGTATTTAACTGTCCCTGTGTTACAGCTCCCACCTGCACTGAACTACAAGTATACAATTTCAACCATAAAACGGGAAGTCGCATGAGAAAAATTAACGGAAGTGGATTAGTGAATTAAATCCAGATTTGAGGACCCCGCATCCGTTCCGAAGGTTTCACCTCAGTGCTACCCAGGCAAATCTCAACTGTTACAACCCCAGGTTTGAGGAAAATGCCAAGACAAATTCCCAAACTTAGGCGGGTTCGCATTTGAGTCTGTAAACTCAGGGTCATCCTCAGTGCGTGTTAAACCAGCAATGGGAGAGGGGGGGCTTCATCACATCAACAACTGGTGACTCTTTATTTCCCTCTCCTCACCTCCCCATACATGAAACGCTCTCAGAAGTTTCCTGTGGTTTCCCTCAAAATGATCACTGAAGCCCAACCCATCCCTCAGAGGTAACCTGTCTCCCTGTTGAAGAACTACTTCAAATAACCAACAGGAAAAGCAGTGCTGGCAGCAGGAGTACAGCATGGCATTGCTCCCTGTGCATTGCCTGCTTGAGCTGGACACCCTGTCAACTCAAGGAGCTTCTGAACTGGGTGGTTAATGGCAAAAATGCTGGATCGAGATTTTCAGTGAAGACACAGGTACTTATTCGTGCTTGCTCCTGGGAGAGCCTTAACAGGTCCTCCTGTGTGATGCAGTGCTGGAAACTGCCTCTCCTAGAAGCTCACTGGTGCCTCAGCAGGCACCACCGAAGGACAGCAAGGAAAGGTGGTGCAAAAATGGTGCCAAGCTGTTACTAAGGAAAGGCAGAAGGCACAGGGAGCACTGACACCCCACCCGATGTCACACAAGCTCAGTTGGTGCCTGTGTCCCACCCCCACAACCTGCTCCCCCTTATGGCTTCTTTCATTCAGATCCCAAAGGGTCATGAGAAACCAAACAACAGCAAGGACTGGTTTCTGACCCACAGTTCTCTGATGGGATCTTGATTCTTTCCATTCCACAGATGGGGAAGTGAGGTACTGGCATTCTTACCCAGCAGCTGAGGCCAGAGCCAGAGAATCCACATTTCCCAGGTCCCTGTCTAATACTGTATTCAGTAAAAAGTTGGAAGCCATCAGGCTTCCCCTTACCAGTGCTGGATCAAGCATTGGATGGATGGATGGTCCCAAAGAGTGGTGCTCAATGGAGTTCAGTCCAGCTGGCGGCCGGTCACAAGGGGTGTTCCTCAGGGCTGTGTTGGGGCCATTTCTGTTTAATATCTTTATGGATGATCTCAACAAGGACCTAGAGAGCACCATCAGTGAGTTTGCAGATGACACTGAGGTGGGAGTGTTGATCTGCACGAGGGCAGGGATGCTCTACAGAGGGACTTGGATAGACTGGATAGATAGGCCAGTGTTAACGGCATGGCCTTCAACGAGGCCAAGTGCCAGGTCCTGCCCTTGGGCCACCCCAACCCCATGGATGGCTACAGGCTTGGGGCAGTGTGGCTGGAGCTGCCTGGCAGAAAAGGACCTGGGGGTGTTGGGTGACAAGCCAGCAGTGTGCCCATGTGGCCCAGAAAGCCAAGGGCATCCTGGCTTGTATAANGAGTGGTCAGTCAGTGGAATCAGCTGCCCAGGGAGGGGGTGGAGTCCCCATCCCTGACTGTGTTTCAGAGTAGATTGGATGTGGTGTTGCGGGATCTGGTGTAGGGGAGAACTTGTAGAGTGGGGCTGATGGTTGGACTGGATGATCCCAAGGGTCTTTCCTAACCTGAATGATTCTATGAGTCTATGAAGCTCACTGCAGGATGTATTTACTTTTCCACAGTGATTTGCTTCGCAGGGGGGTCACAATGGAGAAAGCAGCAGTGACGCAGAAGACCAACCTATCCTTTTGAAGCCACTCGTTGGTGTCCTCAGTGCTTCACATATACCAATTCTCTGCTGGCCACTCTCACAGAGAGGGGGTATCTGCTGATGTCTAACTCTGCAGCTTTTCCCAACGGCCTGTGCCCTGGAAGATGTGCCAGCATAACCTCTTGTTGAGCTCTGCTCAACATAAGCGGCAAGATTATGAGCTTCATTCAATTCCCTCCCACACGTCAGCAGATTTAGAAGTAATCAAAGCAGAATAGGCAAAATGTATCTCCATCATCCAGGGAGCTAAAACAAGATGAAATTGGACCTTTTTTACAGTATGAAAACGGTGATCGGTTTTCAAAAGGAAAAGCCAAAAATCAGGCATTAATATGTAGAAACTGAGTTTAAAAAAAAAGACTTTAGATCTTATAGTGATGTAACCCAGCCTCTAAAGCCAGGAGAGCTACCCCAATTTACACTAATAAGAGTCCATTCCTCCTCCTGCAAACAGAGTTGTAAATCCTTCTAAAACCCACAGGCAGCATTACTCTGAGGTAGGGGTGAATAATGGTTTGAACAGCTTTTATACGAGACCCTATTTCTTGTTTCCCTTTCCATCCACCAATGGTTAATATTGGTGGATATTTATCAGTCAATATTGACTTCAGAGTCAAAGCTTGATGCAACTGAGTGCTGGTCCCACACTCAGCACTGGCTTCAGTGGCATTTGGGATTGGCCCTAGAAGCTAAGAGATAACAGGAGTCGGTACTTACACCACTGTGTGTGCTGCCATTTGCCTCACTGCAGAAACAGAAGCACAGCAGAGAACTCGGGGCTTGTCAGAGAAATAAAACCATTCCCTGTTACTGTGCAGCTGGCCCGAATACATCCTTCATAAAGCTCCACTGGCCGAAGTACAATTACATAAGGAACGGTTCTGATGCAAGTTCTGTGCAACAGTCAAAGTTTTCAGCAGGAGGGAAATTCATCCAGGGGAATCTACCTCTCAACAGTAGCTTTGCTTCACCTGAGACTGCTCAACGCTGCTTCAACTTCAGCCATTCATTTTTCACCCCTCTTGCAACCAACTAGGATCTGTCATCTCGGGCGGCCTCCCTGGTTGATTTAAATCACTGATGTGACTCTAATCACGACCTCTGGAAATATCTTTGAAGACAGCATCACTCAAGACATTTTATACACTACAGAGCTGTTCCTTGAGGAGAAAACAGAAGACTTTCAGTAACGTGCCCAAAAAGCCGCCTGTCGAATGAACGAGCCGCGTGAACAACAATAACAGGATCTTTGTAAATAGGTTTTCCCCCAAATGCAAAGTTTTGAACAAGCTCTGGCTATAGAAGGGAGTTGTGTCATCTCATCTCACACTAATACCATCATCTCTGTCACCTGGCTTATGTATTCATATCTCCTGGGGTTTATTTTTAAGTACAAAATGGCAACACATATGCTAAAATAACACGGACACAAAAATATCCTTGTTAAAGAACCAGCTCACTGTTCCGTGAGTTGGCAAGAAAAAAGATCAATGAATGACATGGCAGAAGGCATAGGTACAGTTTAGAAAGGAAATTATCCTACTTGCTTCTGTTAGTCAGATTGACTTTATATAAGACTCTCTTAAAACAGAACATTTATACTTACCCTGCCCCCCCCCCCAAAGTGCCATCCATTAATATTAAAACAAAAAAAAACCCCAAAAGCAAAAAGGGAAAAGGCAAGAACTTGAAAGCTCTTCTTTACCCCACCCTCCAGAGCCAGCTCCTATCCTCGGATGAACTTTAGTTTTTGACCAGCTCACTAATGATGATTGAAATGGCTGGCCCCTCTCCCCAGCACATGAGCGCTGGGCTGGCGGCTGCAGCAAGACTGGCCTTAATTGGTTCACTTACATAAAAGTAGAAACATCAAACTTCTAAATATAAGTTCCTGGCATATCTTTTCTTGCTATTACAGTAAAATAAGGTACAACAGAGTGAGATTCCAGCTGATTCGAACAGAAATCTCTGCCAATGTGTTTTCTAGTGACTGCTCGTCAAAGCAGGGCTGGAGACCCACAATCCAGGATTCCAAAATAGCCATTAAATCACACAGTCTCCTCTGGGGGAATAATGAAGGGGCATTTGGCCCTTCAAAAAATGGGTGCTTTAATGGCTTGTAAGATGAAATCCACAATTAGGAAAAAAAGAGAGACAGGTTGCTGGAATACGAACTTTTCTCTCTCAGTCTCATTCCATCAGTTATTTCTGGTCCAGCAGGGACCTAAGCCATGCCTGTGAGCCAGCAAGGTAGGCTCAGCATCCCTCCCGTGTTTCCCCTGGCCTCCCTCAGGACTTAACTCAGAAACCCCAACTTGACTCAATGAACAACGGCTCTCTGCCTCCCGGAGCTGCCAGGAAAAAGACAAAAAAAAAAAAAAAAAAAAAAAGGAACAAAAAAAAAAAAGCAAAACCAAAACCAACAAGAAAAAAACCCAAACCACCCGGCTACAGCCTTTCCCAAGAGCAATTGCCCTTTCTGGCAGGAAGGGGTAAAAATAGAGGCAGCTCATTAATATGGCTTGGCAGCGCTCAATGGCAGCTGGGCTGGAGAGGGAGATGCCCGGGTCTCTCCAGCAGTACTCCCGGACCGCTGCCAGCAGGTGCTGCTGTGTTCAACAAAATGGAAAGAAGCAGCGGGGTGGGGAGAAAAAATATTTATAAAGAGAGAAATAGGTGTGGAAAAAAAAAAAAAAATTTAAAAAAAAATCAAAATTAGTCACTGAGTAAAGCTTTCATTAGGGCCTTCGGTAAAGCTCTACACCAATTCCCCCCAGGCAATAAGGAGCATGCTCTGAAATGAATAATGCTTTTCACTTCTCCTAATCTCCTTTCAGGAGTNGTCACCCAGCGCGGGCTGCCGCGCAGGCAGCTCCCGGCCCGGCCCCTGCCGCGGGAGGGTGCAGCACCAGGAGGGGTGCGATGGGCGGCAGCCCCCCCCGCCGGCTGATGGGAGCCGAGCTCTGAGCAGCTCCCAGCCCCCCCAGGAGGTGGTAACTCTCTCCCTTTCGGGGCAGTTATTCCTCCCTCCGTTAAAGCAAGGTTGCCAGAGCCGTTAACCTCTCTGCTGCCGGGTGGCCGCCGGCTCCGCACCGCCAGCACGAAGCTAAGGTCAAAAAGTTCTCGGGTGCCAGTGAAAAGCTAATTCAGCCTGGTCCTGAGGAAAAGGGGGAAAAAAATAGAATTCCAGGCTGGAAAAGCCCCTTGCCAAACCTCAGGTTTAGGATCCCTGCTACAAAGGCGCTCCTGCGAATAACTAGGTATGTGCATCCTCACGGTTGGGTGCTCCCAGCCTGTCTCCCGCTGTCTGCCAAGGAGAAAGGAAAAAGAAACCAAAAAAAAGGGGAAAAAAAACCCCAAAAAGCTGTTCTTTGTAACAACTGGAACCACCACCGCCAGCTTGCAGGACAGCTACTGGAACTTGTTTCAAGAGGCTTCAGTCCACAGCGCATTACAGCCTGAAAACTTATTATATGCATATTAAACCTGGGAAACAAAACAACCTATCTGGTCATATGTTTCCCATTAACTCCTGATTTTTTTGCTCCTTCTACCAAAGCTGTTGTGTGAACACAGCACACACCCCAGTCGGAGCCAGCGCTGCTCCAAAGGACTCCCTGGTACCACTGTCAGCTGAAAAACCTAACTCTTTCTCTTCCCCCGATCCAGATCAGCCATATTCCAAGAGAGATTAAACTTACATTACCAGCAGGACATAAAAATACAATTAGAAGTACAATTCAGGCCAAAAAAAAAAATTAAAAAAAAAAAAAAGAAAAAATGTGAGGGATGGGGATTTTCTGGTAATCAGTGGGTGTTTTGAATGAGTAAAGGCTGCATGATCATGCCGTTTGTCATAAACGGCACCACATAAAGCCAGCTATTATGTGTGCTTAAGAAAGGAGATGGGGTTTGGATTTACTTCTGACCTTAGAGATAGATATATATATACCTCAGTGCTGCGCTGCCTAATTGGCACCCAGTCCCTTCTGATTTCCACTGATGTAAAACTGCCCTTTAATGTAGAATTGTGCTTTATTTTATCCCGCGTGCGTTAATATCACACTCGCAAAAATGTGACCTGTCATTCATTGTAACTTATTTTTAGATGTCTAAACAGTTTTTAATGGTGTGATGCAATCTGCGCCTCGAGGAGCCAGGAGGCTTGGACAAGAGCAAAATGATTCATTTTTTTTTTTTTTAAGAGCTTTAAAGGGATCCCTAAGTTAACAGAAGGACGTATTTATACAAAGATTGAATTAATAAAAAACCAACCAAAACCAACCAACAATCCAACAAACCATCCCCAGCAAAAAGGCATTTTGCAAAAGCATCCCCAGCAAATGCATTCTGCTGAATTTGACAAGAATCCAAGTGTGCAAATAGATTATCTGGTATATCCTGAAGGATGGAAGAAGAGGAAAACACTTTGCAAACTAGTCATTAAGTACCCGGCGAATCCTGCGCCTGAGCTAAATTGGTGCTATCTCCATCTAATAATATCTATATCTAGCTATGCAATAAAACAAGTTGGAGTGTGTCTTCCTGACTCATATTGTTTGCTTTCAGTCTGATTCTAAGTTCTCTCCTTTAAATGGATACAGAGATCACCACTACAAGTTGAATCCACGGTATTTTGTCATGCTAGACAATTAGGAGTTTCCATTAGATAATTACCAGAAGTATGTCTCATACAGGAAAAACAGTCAATTGCTGATGTAACAGGATTAACCAATCCAGCACGGCGATCCGGCCCCCTTACTTCTGACAGACATTAAATGTGAGTGTACACATGAGAAGTACAGTATAAAGCTTCGCATTATAAATACCACAAAGGGGAACTTCAGCAGTTCTTAATGCACAGTACAGCAGGCTCCTTCTGAGAGTCAGGACTAGAGAGGTAAAACTTTCAACCAGCTTTCTTTCCTTTAAAGACTGAAACTTTTCATTCCTGTGCATGCCGTTGCATTCTGTCAGGGCTCTACTGGATGATTACACACCGGAGCGTTGCAGCTCAGGTAACTGTGCAGAAAGACTGGGGAACCACCATGTCTGTGTTTGTTGCTGTGTGTATCTGTGTCTGCATGTAAGTACGACTGGACTCTCTGCCAGCGGCACCAGCCGACTCGCTGCTAGAGAGCTGATCTTTAGAAAGTTGTGCTTTAATGTTCAATCTGTCACCATCGTGGCACGGGAGCGGAATAGGCTACACCTGCCCGTGACAGAGGCTGGCTGCGACAGGCGTACCTGCTCTGCATGGCAAGAGCACGTACCCCGCAGCAAGAACCCAAAGGTACTTTGGTGTCTAGCTACCTACAAATATACCTGCATTTTCTGTTGATTTATGCCTATCCCTCACTTGTCATCAGCCACTGGTGGGATAGGTGCTATATTAGAACTATAAATAACCCCTTTAATTATATCATCTGTTACTACGTCTAATCACGAGTGCATATTCTCATCTGAAATTTATTTTTTTTTTTTGTCCAATTAAACTTTTAGTTCTATTTCAAGCTGACTTTCAGACTTGGTGTAATTACCACAGACTTTTGGGCTGTTCACAAGATCCAAGAAATGTGGATGTATTATAGCGGGGTTTGTGTTACAAAGATGTGTTTATAAGAATGACTGCAGGGTTTATAATGCTGACAGACCCCTAAGTGTAACAGTATATAGCAGTATAGCAACTGGGGTCAGTAAAATGCAGATGAGGGTGTACTGTGGATGCCTTATAACAGGGAAAGACTTATAAAAGAGCTTAATTGAGAAGCACTCGCAATATGTAACATTTGTAGAACTTTGGTTGATTGTTCCATGACTTCTGTATGTTTCACTAACTCTAATTCCTTGCCTGTCTCTCAGCCTGTAGTCATCTCATGGAAATTAGAGACCTCATAACGCTTATATTTGTAACTTACTCCTTTCCACTAAAATACAATGGCTGATGGTAATGTAGGAAAGTGCCTGTTTGCTGGGTAGGAGGCAAGCACACCTGGGAAGGCAGAGGGCTGTCAGAGAGGGAGCGAAAGGAAGGTAAAGGAAGAGGGGAAATGCTGAAAAAGCAGAAGGTTTTCTAAGAACATCTGTACCCGTTCAAGTCTGGAGGGGAAGAACCACAAAAGTTAGAGCCTTTCAGCTGTAGCTGTCCCATTTTCCATCACCAAGTTCAAACGTGAGGGAGTTTAAGTGCCCCGGTGCCAGGTGGGGGGCAGACCGGCGAGGGGAGGCGAAGCCACGGCAGTGACAGAGGGAATGCCTTCTCACTGCAGAGCCAAACCCCTGCGGGCACAAAGTGCCCAGGGTCTACCAACCCTGGTTAAAACTCAGCTCCCAGCAGAGTTTTAGGCTGCTTTTCGCCCTCCATCTCTTATTCCAGTATTAGGATTGCTGCGTGTGGTTTAAATGAATGAAACAAAAAGTGCCTTTCATAACAATGGGCCAAATGCAGAAGATCTTACTCAGCCTTCGCTCAGGCAGAATTATTATTGGCATTGATGAGGGATTTGCCTGACTCAGGAGCGAGTGTGATCTGGCCAGATGGCACGTAACGCTTTTCACCTTCAAAGCATTTTTCAGACATTACTTGATTAACCCCAAACCTAAATATATCTGCCTGAGACCTTCTAGGCACAGGCTAGCATGGCAGCAGGGGTATTTCTGGCGGGAGGGCACTACCTTAGCATGTCACAGAGAGGTACTGCACCAACTCCTGCTTAGGCTCTCGGAGCCTGGCCACGCGTTGCAGCTGGAGAATGTGTGATGTATTATATAGCCCTCTGAACAACAGCCTTAGTTTGCCCCCGTCAGATCTCTTGCCAGTGTTGATAACCTCCAGCATTCAGAAGCGAGCAGAAAAGATCTTTTCTCTTCTGCTCGGGGCAGAATAATGTTCTGCCCAAAATACTCGGAGCCCCTGCCCTCGTCCCCGTCTCGTTCACAAGCTATGGGACATCTCCTGCTGCCCCTGACAATGCCAGGCAGGACCAAGAGCAAGGTGCTCGTTAGTGAAAGGTTTCACTCTTTTCATTCATTCATCTTTCCTCTGTTTAGTTAAGCCAGTGATACTCTTGAAGAAATAAAGCAAACAAAACAGAAATTAAAAAAAAAAAAAAAAAAGAAAAAAAAAAAAAAAAAAAAAAAAAAAAAAAAAAAAAAGAAAAAAAAAAGGAAAAAAAAGGCAGAAAAAGGGGGGGAGATGACAGCTGGGGAGAGCCAGGAGGGTCAAATGGAGAGGGGAAAAAAAAAGAGAAAAAAAAAAGAAAAAAAGAGTAAATTTACAGGAATGCAAAGAGATTTTAGAAAGGGGGGAGGGCAGAAACCAGAGTAGTGATATTTGAAGAGGTGTGTGTTAGGGGAGCAATGAGCATAAGGAAGCCAGCCTGCCTGTTCCTCCCCCTTCCTAATCATAGCCTTTACTCACAGACAAAACTCCCTCCCTCTCTCATTCACTCACTCACTTTAGGCCAATCCGTCCTCTCTCTCTCTCTCCCTCTCTCTGTGTCTCTCTCCTACTCTGAGACAGAGTCAGAACTCTTCTCCCTGACAGCCACAAACATCTACAGCACTTATTGCATGCAGAAAGGGAACCTGCAAACAAAACTTCACAGAAAACTTTTGGTTCTTGTTCCAGAGAATTTACTGAAGAGAAGGAAAAACAAACAAACAAACAAACAAACCAAACCAGCCCCAAAAAAAAACTGTGCTGAAGGGGGAGGAAAAGCAGGGCCTTTTTAAAAAGGGAATCACAACAACTTTTGCTGCCAGGATGCCTTTGCTTTGGAAGAGAGGATTTTTGTTGGTGCTTTGCTGGATTATAGTGAGGAGTTCCCCAACCCCAGGATCCGAGGGGCACAGTTCAGTCACTGACTGTCCATCATGTGCCCTCGCCACGCTCTCCAAGGATGTGCCCAGCTCACAGCCGGAGATGGTGGAAGCAGTAAAGAAGCACATACTGAACATGTTGCACTTGAGGGACAGACCTAACATCACCCAGCCGGTGCCCAAGGCAGCACTTTTAAATGCCATCAAAAAACTCCACGTGGGAAAGGTGGGAGAGGATGGCTATGTGGAAATAGAGGATGACGTTGGAAGAAGAGCCGAAATGAATGAAGTTGTGGAGCAAACCTCAGAAATCATCACTTTTGCGGAATCAGGTGAGTGCTTGAAAAACAAAACTGTAAAATATCCCTTGTGCCAGAACTGCAATTAACTCCTTCTCCTCAGCAATAATCTTCTCTGCAAGGTTGTAGGATGAGACCTGGGGGAAGGGAGAAGGAGGAATGGGAAGGGGGGACGGGACGCTGGAGGAATTTGATTTTTCTCACTTAGTCTTGGCCACAGATTACACTTGCTAAGCAGAGGCAGCCACGCAGGGAGGAAGCTCTCTAACCAATCTTGAGCAGAAAGTCAGGCTGCAGCGGGGTCCTCCAAACTCTGCCTGTGAAGCCAGGGTTCTCACAGGAAAGTACTGGATTGCAGGGCTGATGGTGAAAGAAAAAGGGCTGAAGCCTTTCGGGGAGTTTATCAAGGCAGAAAGTGAGCTGCAAACCACCCGAGAAACAACTTTTTCATGTAGAAATTACAGTGGAAGTTATAAAATCAGATGAAGCAGCTTTAACTTTTAGAAGAGAGAGGGCTCTTTTGGGCTTTGTTTTGGTTTTAGTTTTGCTCTCTTTTTTTGCCTTTTATTTGCCCCCCCCCCTAAAATTTATCACAGCATCTCTGGCACTGAAGAGTTGCAGGGACTGTCAGAGGGAGTTCAGCAGAACCGGACAAGTTGCTGTGGCTGATCCAATTTGTAATGCAGACTTCTGCATACAGGGGGGGGGGAAAGAAAAAGAAAAAAGATTCTGTTCCTAGAACGCTCCTGCCAAAAAAATGCAACCTTGGTAGGGTGTATTTTGAACTCTTTCACAGTTCTGTTTTCCCCAACCCTTATGCAGTAAGAGCTCAGAATATAGATATTTCCCAAGTAATGGCTGAAGACTCCCATCAGCTGCCCGTAGGAAAGAGCTCTGAAGTTTTCTTTTCTGTCTTGTTCCTACATGAATAGGACCGGAACCCGTTTTAATTCAGTGTCTGTGTATGTGCATGTTTATCTGTTAGTAGATGTCCGTGAGTTTATACATGCACCAGTAGAAGTAGCTTGCAATAACTCTATCATCTAACTAACAGCAACTTTTTATGATGCTGTCTAGCCAAAGCATTTTTCCTGTTGCCAAGACGGTTTTAAAAGAATGTCATTGTTTTGTTTGGTACAGCATATGGTAGGCAAAGTATGCAAAGGAACTCCAAGCATTTTTGTTTAAAAGTTTGCTGCAGCAGTATAAACAATTAAGACAACACTCAGAGTTTCCAGTCCTGAAAACCTGTTGACTCAGATGTTCTGTTTGCAGGGAAGCCATGCACAAGAAGTGTGCATGCTTTTAAGAGCAGACATTCCTGCTGACTGTCCGATTTCCAACTGTACAAGGAGCCCTTGCCTTTGGAGTCCTTGTCAATATGCACTTTGTCGGTTCTTTTAGTATGAAAGCTCAGGGTTTGGGAGGTTTTTTTGGTTTTTTTCCATCCCATCCACTTCAAAAAGCAGGCAGAAGCTGTCAGTGCCAGCGGTCATTAGGAGCAGGGGTGGCTCAGTGTTAGTTCAGGAGTGAGTTTTTAAAAGCAAGGAAAACTTTAGGCTAGCTATGAGTCGCATTCCCCACCTGGTTTTCAGCAGCTCGCTCTGAGCACAGTGAAACACATATGGCATGAGCAGTGGTTTCTCCTCACTGTGTGAGTCCCAATCATTTGTAAACACATTATTGTCTCTCCTGAGCTCTGACACAAAGGAATTTGGAATTTGATATATGCCTACTCAGTACGACACCCTCCAACGGCGGCTCCTGAAGCCATTGGCTCTCGGGCTCACGTGAGCAGCGCAAATCGTGCCATTGCCCACACGCTGGCCAATAGTCCAGCCACCGAGCCCCCCCGCCACACACTACCCAACACTAACACGTCACTTACTTTGATTTACATAGCGTTGTCCTGCCACTGCCAGCCAAATTAATTTACCAAGAGTTATGCTATGGAGCCGTGCAGCTGAAGGACGGGCCCTCCGCTGCGTTCCCGAGCTTCCCCTTCCCCGCTGCCGTTCCCCACCTTCACGCTGAAGCTCACCCTGAAAGCCCAGGCAGGAGGGCTGCTCCGTCCCTTTTCCCCCTACCTGCTGGGCTTTGACTTGGGAGAAGGGAGGAACAATCAGCAACCTAGCTAGAAACCAAGCTCTACGGCTTGGGCTGATGATGGAAATGATAACTCCACTCCGTGGAGTAACTTCAGGCTGCTAAAAGATACTTCTCATCTATAGCCATTCATATTTGCTGCCTCGCTCACATCAGAGCATCTACCACACCTTACAGGTGACAGTGCTGCACCAACTGAAGTAAAACTCTACCTAGGATCTCTTCCACTCACGCACCACCGGTGTTGTGTGTCAAATATTGAAGCAGCACTGTTTTTCCTGCCGAGGAAAGCGAGGCAAAAATAAGGCAAGTGAGATGTTGCATGGGAAGCGTGAGCTAAAAAGGCAGGGAAAGAGTATAGCCACTTGGCCAGTCCCCACTTCTCACTCTGTGGGAACTGGGAAGAGTACGGATAAATTTATAACACCAAGCAGGAGAGTAAACATGTTCTCTCCCTGTCAGGTTCCTCCTGCTTTCAACGTGAAACTCACTCTGTCTCCTCAAAAGAGGGCAATAGGAAATCAATGAAAACATCTCACAGCGTACCCAATAAAGGTCTATGGAAAGAGAAATCAGACTTTAGCCTTTTTGTTCCTTCGGGTATGACTTGACATAAACCAGCCATTCCCCCTGCTTTCAGAAGCCACATTTACTACTTGCCTCCATAAAAAGATAGTATTTGCACCTTTCATCAGCCATATCCTCAGACATACAGTGAAAGGGAGTGAGTGAACAGACAGTGCCCAGCGCACGTGACTCCAGCTATTTTCTACAATAGAAGGAAATTCAAATGAGCACAGGCTTCAGATAATTAGAGGGAAACTCAAGGCAGTGAACTTGTCTGCAGCGCAGGTGTAGTTATGTCCAGGAAACCAGCAATATCGCTGGCAGGTAGCTTTCACAGCTAACAAAAACCCAGGCAGATCTGATCTTTACAAAATTAATGAACGCCAGTATTGGGCGAAAGTTTCCAAATGCACCCTACTGTCCTTTGGCACTCGTACAAGTAAAACATGAAAATGATTTTCTCCTTGCATATCAAACTAAGATTACTAACCTCGATTAGTTCTGCCAGGAGGGTAGCTGTGCCAGAGCTCTGTGGGTTGCTTCAAGGTCTCAAAAATAGTCTTTAGAGGAGAGGGGTCATGTAATTTTGTGACAAGCACATCCAACAGGTTCTATAACGAAGACACACAATGCTCACAAAACATAGTCAGCTACTAACTCTCTATTTTTTTTAAAATAGATAGCTTGTTAGGCAAACCTGGGATTTTGCCAAGTGAATTTGATCCTGGCAACTAAACTACCAATGAAATGGGTTGCTAAGATCAGCCCCCGAGAAGGCCATAGGAAATACTGGATGGCAATAGTGAAATCCAAAGGCTTATCATTAGGAGAACTGTCAAGGGGAAAAAGAGAGAGAAGTCCTCCAGCTCTTTGGACCGTTTCTACCCTTTCCTGTCGCTTCCTGCTGAATTCAAGGTGAACTGACTCGAGCGCGCGGCGCCCACTCTCACGTGCAGACGCATGTACATGCACACACCTTCTCCTAGGAGGAGACCTGCTCCTGTACATCCAGGCTGGCGGCTCAGGAGGCCAAAAAAGGACGGGTCGCTTCTGCCTCTTTAAATCCTTCCATCAATTATCTCCTAAAAGCAACTGTAGTTCATGGTGGAGCTCCCCGTGCTGAGTAAAGAACGACCACGAGAGGGCACACTCCAAAGGCTTTTTGCTCCACACACGGCAACCTTCCTGCGAGCTCCCGTTTTACCTCATTGGATCCCGAATCCCAGGGATCTCTAGGCTTATCTGTAGCTTCTCGGAGTGGAGCTCTTGTTTCTCTCTTCTAGTTTGTTTAAAAGGCAGAGATTCATTGGTGTGGAAGACGGTAAGTAAAATAAGGCAGGAAGGAAACAGGCAAAGGGGAAGCAGCTAGACTGATGGATGCTAGAAGTTCTGGAAACCTAGAGAGACCAGAAATTATCATTATTATTTTTTACAAGATACTGAGAAATGTGACCGTGAATCATCCTCTGAGCTGATTTTCTCACATCTTTTTTTAATGCAGTCTCCTTGGCTTTTAGAAAACAAGCCTATTTCCCCTTGTTTTTTTTTTTTTAATTTTTTTTATTTTTCCTTTGGCATACTACATCAAAGATTTCAAGTTTAGCGACTGAAAGCAAGTTACTTCCAGAAGAAGAAAGCCATTCTGCAGTAATCTGTTTCACCAAACCGCCAGAACTGGGGGAAGGTTGGTCGGTCTTGGGAAGAACTCGAGAAAGCCCAGAGGCATCCCAGGAGGTGGGAACCAGTTTAGGGAAAGGTAGCTGAGAGGCAGCGAGCGAGTCCCGTTCCTTGGGCAGCCCCTGCACGCAGCTTCGTATGCGAGTGCAGGTGAGAGGGTCAGGAGATGCCTTTTGCCGGTGGGTGCACGTAAGCGCACACCGTGTCCGTCCGCACGGGCATGCCGAGGCAGACACTCCTCTCCTGGAGCTGTACCTGTACCTGTACCTGTACCACCGTGGGGCTGGAGAGGTTCCTGCAGAGCAGTAGGGGCGTTGGTGTGCTTCTCCTGTGCGCTGGCTGCATCCACACCGCCTGCGTCTAAGTGACTCAGGCTGGGGAGTTCTCACGTATAGATGTGCCTCTATAGGTAGGAAGAGGCAGTCTCAGTCCCTGCAGCAGAGCTGTGCAGGATGGATGCAGGATTTCAGCTCAGCCTCCTGGAAGCCACTGGAAGTTTTGCTGTTCGTTTCAGTGGGCTTGGCACCGGGGCTTTAGTGCACAGAAATTAAACAATTTAATGAACGCTGGCAGCTTCTGATCCAGCTGATTTTAGAGTTTACAAATCATGACAAGTATGTACCAAAACTGCTCTCTCTTCTATGACAGACAGCAACTTGGTATTGTTTTTAACTTGAAATATTGGTGCAAGGGACCCCAAACTTTGCTTGAGCTATTTTAGATGCAACTGCAAAAATCAAGTAACGAAAAACTTCAACTGAACAAACACCTTTTTTGTTTCTAAATATTTAAAGTCATGTGGGGGAAGGGCTCTCAATTTGGAAGGAACTCAAAGCTGTGGATATAAAGTGCTTCCCTCCTGACAGAGCAGCAGAGGAGAGTCAAGGTTCACCAGAACTGAATTATTTCGCATTCTGAATGACCTTGTCAATGCCCCTTTGGGTTAACTTTTCAAGAAAGAGCTATTTAAATAAGGTTGCTGCTTTTCCCCCTGCGAATGCTTGAAGAATAGTGCTTTTTCCTGGTTTTCTTACTTTTGTAGTTTCTTTATTTATTTGTTTTTACAACAAAAATCTCCTGTTGCTGGCAGCAAAGGGTACGTGAAGGTAAAGACAAGGTGTTTGTTAATCTTGTGTCGTAATCGCTCCTCCCTTTCTAAGAGGCCGGCAGAGAGCAGGAGCCAAGGCAGGGAACCTGGATGAGCAGTCAGCTGGGGGGGCAGGCAGAATCACCGGCGTGCCAGCGACCCCCAGGCTGAAAATGCATTCACTGCCCGATGGCTGGCGGCAACAGTCAGCCTGCCCAGGGGGTAACAGTGCTAAACTCCCCTGAGTCCCTCCTGCCCGGTGAACAATTCATCCCACTCTAGTGGTCACTCATTAGTAAACATTTTGAGCAATTATCTCTCAATAACCCTGCTCTTCTCTTCGCTCTCTTTAGAGGAACCTTTCTAGTAACCTATTTTTTTCTGTCTCCTGGGGAACGGAAATGAGAAGTAAAGAGAAGGATGCTTTTGAATGTAATTGCAGATTGGCACGCAGTACAAATTCCCCCAAATCTAAACATAGGCAGTAGTAAAGTTAGCAACTAAAAAAGGAAAAAAAAAAAGCTAGCTTTGTATGGAAAAACAGTGCACTTACAGTATAATGTAAAAAGGTTCAAAATTAAGTAGTGGTGAAGCACGGAAATTTAAAGTAACAGCACCTTCTTACACAGCGAGCCTTTTTCAAAGGAAAATTTAAAGACCATGTATTAAGAGGAATTAAGAATAAGCCATATTATAATGTCAGAAAGGAAAATCACTTTCACTGTGCTCCTTAATCATTTAACAGCATATGGTTTAAAAAAAAAAAACAAAACCAAACTAATTTTAAGTATCTTAACATTTTCCTCAAAAAAAAACCCCAAAACCCAACCTCTTAATTTTGCAGCTTTTTAGGTTAGTACCTAGTATCTGGATATAGCCTGAAGTAATGGGGCTGGATCCTGAATCCCGCTGCAAACTGCAAATACATGAGGTTTGACTGGGTAGTTAAAAGGCAGCGATACCGCAGGAAGGATCCTTAGCCCCGGAGGGAGAGCACACCAGTGAGCCCAGCCATAACATTTTCTACAACCTACCCTACAACCTACCCTACAGCCTACCCCATGATCTACCCCATGACCTACCCCACGCAGGGCTGCCCCTGCCAGTCTCCCCACACCCGGGCCCATAAGGGCTCGGCCGATCCCTCCGTGCCCTCCTGCACCACGTACGGCTCGGGAGCCGGTACTGAGCCCTGAAGAGCCCTTCCAGGGGTGGAGAGCAGGGTACCTGAGCGGGCGCCCCTCTGTTTGAACGGTCAGGTTTCTCTCCTACAAAGGTGTGTGAGCACCACTGAAGAGAAAAACAGCTATGAGCAAACTTTCAGGCTGTATATACCGGTGCTACGCTTTCCATTCAGTAACTGCTTCCGTTCAACCTTTTACCATATATGCACCACTTCTTAGGGCTTGTATTTTTAACCGTTTCTCACAGCATTTGCCCGTGTCCCTTGTGCTGCTCAGGCTGCGCCCTCGGCGCCGCAGCCCCTGCCCCTGGAAGGGGCTTTGCTCAGCGGTGAAGCAGCGAGGTGGCCTCTCCGTGGCTTTGGGAAGGGGAGGCAAGGAAAAGCAATCAAAGGGGGCCCAAAGTAACCCCTTGTCTCCTTTTTCAGCTGCTTTCTGCTGTCATAACGATCCAGGCTGTTGACACTGCCCTTCATACGAGCATGGAAGCGATGAAGGCGTTCCTGCTCTTGGGCTGTGGGTCTTTCCGCAGGAGTCAGGCAGGAGGAGCAGGATGATTAGAAATGGAAAAAGACCCTTGCAAATCAGCTGTGACAGATGAAAAGGCAGGACAAGGGGATGAGCAAAGTATAATGATGGAAGTGATACCAGCCCCAACGGCCAGGAAGGTCTCCTTCATGCTTTCGGTTAGATGAACACTATATATTCCCAAAGCTTTGAACCTGGTCACTAACTCAGACCAAAAAGAGAAGTCTGATAAATCCCTGAGCAATATTTGGAGAACATGAAATACAGTGATTTTGGTTTTCTTATATTTTTTTTTTCTGTCTAATTTTCTTTTTCTTATTTTTTTTTTCTTCTGTCTCAGGACACTTGAATTTATTTTATTGTAGCGCCGTACCTTTTGGAAACAAAGATCCTGTTATAAAGTGACTGTGCAATCACAGTAAGCCAGACCCAGAGATCTCAACTCATTTTCAGCACAGGCCAAACTCTTTCTCGTTTCCAAACGAGCTTGTCTGAGCATGGGGACCCCGGCAAGGCTGCAGGATTCATACCATTTGTGCCGTGTGGTTGTAACAAACTAGTTGTGAATGTGGAGAGAATTCAGAAAAGCTTTGTGCTTTCCGACTGTGAAAGCATGCTTTTTATCCCCAACTTTGCACCATTCCCAGTCTCCTTCTAAAAAGATCCGCAAAAGGGAAAGTTTGGTGGGGTTTTTTTCCTAAATTGCTATTAAACCCTTTTATTAGCTTGGCAGGTCTGAGGATTTGGGATTTTGTTAGGCCCAGAAATATCAGGCTCACATAATGTTCCTGCACCCCTCTTCTTTAGGGTCAGAACTGACCTGTCGCATGTGAAAACGTGGGTAACCCCATCCAGAGAGGCTTTGTGTGGCTAACCATCTACAGGGTTCTGTTCTCTCTGTGGAAGGACGTGCCCTGTGCTGCCTTGCTCGAGCTCACTTTCCTCAAGTGAAGAAAAAGCAAGTATTCGGCACTTTCCCCCATACTATTCTAATATTCTTAGTAATGAGGAAGAATTCAGCTTTCACACATACAGGAACAGATGAAAAGCTAATTAAGAGTGTTCTTGAGGTCCTGCTTCTTTCATACAGTATCTGTGGAATAGAGTGGCTGCATTGCACAGAATCCCTCCTAGCACCAAGACTTCTGTCTCTACCTCAGGAACACACAATCTCTTTTTCACTGCCCAGTCTGCCTATTCCCCACACCAATCTGTGACCTCTGGGGAAAGAGAGCAGCTGGGAAGAGGCTGCTGGTGCCAGCTTGGTCTAAACCACCTCTTTTCCCACAAGTTTTCTTTGGGTAGGGACTGCAAGAAGAAGGGGTTGGGTAGAGAGTCTTGCAGGCAGCAACCCACTCCTGCCTTCAGGTTCCCCTAAAGCCCAGGTCCCCCTCAGGAGGGGTTTATTTAGTCTGTGCCAAGGGAAGGGAAGAGCTGAAGTTAGAAGCTTGCTTTAGAAGAGAGTCGGCGGGGAATGAAGCCGCAGGCTGGCTGGCTGTTCCTCACAGGCCTTAGAAGTCTCTGTTCAGAGCACTCTTCCAAACATCCCTACGTACAAGGCAACCAGCTGCTTGGACCAGACGTCCTCTGGACTGGAGGAATGTCATTGTACATCTCCTCATGCTCTGAAAGCTGGGCAGGAGTGGGACTGATGCCCATCACCTACCCTCTGTTTCAACACAGCTGGCAGCTTTGCCACAGTTTCATTTCCAGACTGGAAATACATAGTGTTGGCTGGTAAGAGCTGACAAATGAGCTTCCCATAATTATTGAATGAATCTTATTTAAAATATAATAGCAAACCAGTAACTCCACCGTGCCTCGCAGTACTGGTCAGCCTGCTCTGTCTTTTCTGTAAGCCATTTCCTTTTCTAAGGCAGAGTCCCATGGATACCTGTGCATTTCCAGTCCGTGACCCCAGCCCCCAGCCTCTTTGCTGAGAAAGAATAAGAGATGCCAACATGGCTCTTTTTTTTTTTTGGTCAAGAAAATAGAAAAGTACCTCTGATAAAACTAAAATAAAAAACTAACCCGAGCGCTACCCCCCAGGTAATTCACTCTCTCTTAACTTTTTCATGCTCTAGTGATCAAATCATTAAGCAGCCCTCATTATTCATTCCAACTTCTGCCAGGGATATGAGCTCTGTATCAGAGAAACACCCCCTCACCATCATAATCATCATCATGACATCTCAGCAAGTTGATACAATTATGCCAGAGAACCATCCCCATAATTATACAGTTCTTTAGCTCATTTCTCAGTGTATTCACCATTACTATAATCACAGCGAGTACAGTGTGTTAAATTAAGAACAGGATCTACAGCTAACATCTCCCAGGATGAGAGTCTGCCTGCTGCAGTTCTGCAATTCCTTACAATATAAATGCAAACCTCCCAAAGCCGGGGCTCAGATTTTAGCATTTCTTTGTTTTTGAAACAATTGACATTTACGACTCATTTTCAGATGCATATGAAGAATGGTGTTCCACGGAGGGAGAAAGGGCAGCCCTCCTTCCCACATTATTTCCCAAGTATTGGCAAAGGATTGGCAGGGCTGGACCTCACTCCCTGACTGTGGCTGAGAAGCCCAGATTTCCATCTGCACGGTACATAGACTCATGGACTGTCTTCACAAAAGCTTTTTTGCCTTTCAGCTGGCAGTGACCACAAAGACAGGCCAGGCAAGTGGACTCTCAGCAGTCACATCAGATGCTTTACAGAAATGACTGTATCATTGCTGTAACGTAGTGCTTTGGTTAAAATAGGATGCTGGCGAACAACAGGCAAAGAGCGTCTTTTCTAAAGAGAGGATATTCACAAAAGACAAACTGAGGAGGAAGGTGAAGGAAGGGTAGAACAGAAGAATCGTAAGAATTTAAAGAGCCAAGCAGGAAACTTAGGGAACTTCATGCCTGTGGTGACAGTAAGAGAATTCTCTTTAACAGCATGCAGGCAGACATACTAACGAGTTCATCCTGTCTATTTCCATTTACCAAACCAGGCACAGCCAAGAAAATGTTGCACTTTGAGATTTCCAAGGAAGGCAGTGAGTTATCAGTGGTGGAACACGCCGAAGTGTGGCTCTTCCTGAAGGTCTCCAAGGCCAACCGGAGCAGGACGAAAGTCACCATCCGCCTGTTTCAACAGCAGCGGCAGCCGAAAGGCAATTCGGAAGGAGCAGAAGATTTGGAGGAGGGGGGGCTGAAAGGCGAAAGGAGCGAGACTTTGATTTCAGAAAAGGCAGTGGACACCCGTAAGAGCACTTGGCACATCTTCCCTGTCTCCAGCAGCGTCCAGAGACTCCTGGACCAAGGCAAGAGCTCTTTGGATGTGCGGATTGCCTGCGACCTGTGCCAAGAGACCGGAGCCAGCCTGGTGCTTCTGGGCAAGAAGAAGAAAAAGGAAGATGATGGGGAAGGGAAAGAAAAGGAAGCCGGAGAATTCACGGGAGAGGAGGAGAAGGAGCAATCACATCGCCCCTTCCTGATGTTGCTCGCCCGGCACTCGGAGGACCGCCAGCACAGGCGGCGGAGACGAGGCCTGGAGTGTGATGGCAAAGTCAACATCTGCTGCAAGAAGCAGTTCTTTGTCAGCTTCAAGGACATAGGGTGGAGTGACTGGATCATTGCACCTACAGGTTATCACGCCAACTACTGCGAAGGAGAGTGCCCCAGCCATATAGCGGGCACATCTGGTTCATCATTATCTTTCCACTCCACTGTCATCAACCATTACCGCATGCGGGGCCACAGCCCCTTTGCCAACCTCAAGTCGTGTTGCGTGCCCACCAAGCTGCGGCCCATGTCCATGCTCTACTACGACGATGGCCAGAACATCATTAAGAAAGACATACAGAATATGATCGTGGAGGAGTGCGGCTGTTCATAGACGCATGTCTGCCCACGACCCTTCTCGTTGAGAAGAAAAGGTATCAAAAGCCCAAGAAGAGGAAAGACCAGACATGGTATAACCTTTTTTGAATTAAACAATCATTGGAAATAAAAGCAAAAACAAAAGAGAGAGAGAGAAAACCGAATTTAAAAAGAAAAACGAAAACAAAGACGACGACTTAGGGAGGATCGGAAAAGACTTCAGCTCTAAAAAGGAAGAAAGCTCCACGAACCCGGGCTCGAACGCGACACATCTGAATGGCGGTATGGGTTGGGGACTTCCCCTTCCTTTCAGTATGCTCCTTACTTTATTAAATAGTATCGTAAACGTTAGTTATTACTAGGGGAGTTACGTTCCCTCCCTTGGTTGCCCACCAGTTCAAGCCGTGGTAGCAGCTCATCTAACCTGCAGCAACTTGGACCAAGTCCAAAACGTCCTAGAAAGTCCTTGAAAAGCCATGTGTATGAACACTGCATTCACTGGCACTTTCCCCCCAAATTTACCGAGGAAGCGAGTAGGTGTGTAGTGTTTGCATGTATATATGTATGGCTATGTATTTATCTACATATCTCTATACATACAGGCACTATACACATACGTGCCCTTAACAGTGGTGAAGGGACCTTATTGTGCAGGTGTATACACCTTCATCTTCTGCACTACAGTTACAAAAGAAAAAAAAATAAGGAAAAAAAAAAAAAGAAAAAAGAAAGAAAAGAAGAAAAAAAACAGAATAAAAAAAGAACGAATGAAAGAATAAAAGTAACATTTTGTAAAGGTGCTTACAACGTTAGAACTATGCAACCTAGTTGGTTTGAAACTGTTTACCTGCGAAAGAGAGAAAAA
>VZTM01006229.1:298333-357392 GCA_013400555.1 Jacana jacana | reverse complement strand
AAAAAAAAAAAAAAAAATTTTTAATCGTTTACTATTTGCACTACAATGGTGTCTGACCTGTCTAATCCTTATTTAACAAATATTTGCAAGGGAGGGTGGTTGGGTGTGGGAGGGGTTGAGAGCTGCACTTATTGTGAGCTATACAAGAACTGCTACAGCACACAAAATAGCTATTTTTATTATTATAATAATTATTATTATTTTGTACCTTAAAACGAATAGACACATACACCAAAGACATTTGTGTGAGCCTCTAAAAAGTCTGTTTGTGGTTGGTACCATTCACCTGTACAAGTTAGGGTTTGCAGAGAGGGTCAGTGGGTTGATTACAGCCAGGCTAGAGTCTCTGTCAAGCGATTAGATTCGACAGGAAACTGCCATTTGAAGTAGGCCCAGAAAAGCCCTGGGGTTTGGATCCAAGGTCCAGCTGAACATAACTGCTCTCTGTTGTGTGTGCCACACTAGGACGTGTCCCTGCTGCACAGCGACTGTGCCTTCTTGGGAAACAACTCTCCACGAGGGATATACATATCTATATGTATATATTCTGTATGTACATATGTATGTATATACACGGTATAAGCACTTCTGGCTTCACTTTAATGTTCTTAAACCATGAATGTTTGTGTGCCAAGCACAGTATGTTAAAAGATTGTTGGCTACTACCCAGTGGGAGCCTACACCTTCAAATTGGTACCTGTGTGAGAGAAACCTCAAGTGCCGGGTTACACTCGGCCAGTTGGGATGTGAAACCGCGAGCAGGTCTGGGCCCTGCCCGCCATCGCCCCCGCCAACACACAGCCCATGGCCAACGTGGTAGGCTTGCTCTTTGAAACGCCGTCTGCGGAGAGAGACTGGCCGTCTCAACCACCCCCCTCTAGCATGACAACTCTCCATGGGTTGGTTTGCACGTTACCCCTGAGACCTAATTTCCAGTGTCAACACCTAACCTGAAGGGTCCAACCCATAGGGCACAGGGAGATACTCTTTTTAAAAAAAAACAAAAAACAAACATTTCTATCTCTGTCATATTTAAAAGAATGTTCAAGTGACAACACTTGTCTTTGGGTAGGGTGAGATGATAAGAGGGAATGGGAGAAACCTTTAGGCCCTGTTTACACTGAGTTTGATAACCCTGAGCCTGATGATTCGGCCTCTCACAGGTTTGCAAGACCAAGAGACCAAGCCCCTCTTTGGTGCCTTCTGAGGGACCAGGCTTTACAAGGCCTTTATTCCCACAAAGAAGCGCTAGGGCGGCTCCTAGCTGAGAGCACGGGCTGTCAAAAAACACTAACTTTCAACAAACAAAGCAAAACCAAGCAAGATAGCACAACTGACCCGGCCCGCCTTGGCCTGGGCTAGCGTGTTCAGCACCTTCACGGGGAGAACTCCCTCACGGACGGTGAGATCAGGGCCTTCCTCCCCTTGGCAGCTTCGGGTGTGCGGGAGTGTTCTCTGCCTGTGCAGACAGAGGTGTGCCTGGGTGTGTGGCTGGACCTGGACCTACCAGTAGAGATTTAAAAGAAAAAATTAAAAAAAAAAAAGGGGAAAAAAAAGAAAAAAAAAGGAAAAAAAAAAAGCACCCTTTCCTCCGTTGACCAGCTATCGACATACCTGCTTCTAGCTACCTTCTCTACCTAATTTATTCCACAGTATGTAGGTTGCATAGTACAGCTAATGGGTTACACATTTATCTACTTTTTATACAACGTGGGTTTTTTTACAGACTTGTTTGCAATTTGCAAAAAAAAAGAAAAGAAAAAAAAAAAAAGCGTTTAAACCCCCCCGGTAACGATTGGGTTAAACACAAAATTTGTCCCTAAAGTATTCTGTAAAATATCAAGGCTTTCTCATTTAAATTATTTGCAGAAGTTTGTTGTTGGGTTTTTCTGTTTTCTTCCCGGGGAAGGGGAGGGATACCAAATGCTAGTAGGAAAATTGGAGGAAAAAAAGGAAAAAGAAAAAAAAAAGATGCACAATTAATTTATCTTTATAACTTAAACAAACCGAGTTCCTCACCCTGTCCCCTTTGAAGCAAGTGGCAGAATTACTGTTAATTTTTCTAGCAGTGGAGCCAGGGCCTGGAACAGCCGGAGCAGGGACGGAATCTGTGACAGTTTTTGAGGAGAATATCTTTTATTTCACTAGGTTTTAGACTTGGCCTTCAAACTGGATGCGAATTGTCCCAGAACACTCACTCATGTCAACAGGCTCTTTGCCATCTACTGGTCTCTTTACAGGAGTAGCAAAACTACTTCCCTGAGTAGAAGCAAAGGGTGAACCCCAGGTTCCTGTTGCTGTGGGCAGCATGAAGGGAGAGAGAGGGTTTGGAAAGAACGGCCCCATGTCTAATGTTGTTCAAGAGAACTCTTTAAACCAGGCTGCCTGCGCTGTGGTCCATCTCTGAACACAGTGGCAAGAGAAGCGGGCGAGATGGCTCACAGTAAAAATGATGCTCAAGGGTGATGAGTCAAAGAGCATTGGAGAGCTGAAAACCCAGCACCTTCCCCTGAATGACAATGGCAAAACTCCCAACTGGGCGCAAGCAGAGCCACAGATTTCCTGGCCAAAGCAGAAAGAGCCTTTAGCAAGCCGTCTGCTGAGTTTGATACCAGCATTTATGTGATGAATAGGGACTGGCCCTGGAAAACATGAAACTAGCCTGAGACAACTTGCAAGTGAAGAAAGAAAATAGCATTTTAGGTGTGGAGAGCATGCTTCATGACACATACACCAAAACCAGTAAAAAAAGCTTTTCAGATGAAGTTCCTAAGCCCTGTTTTTTTAGCTTTCATCTGTGTGTGTATACTAGTCCCAAATTTTAAAGGTTTCTCCCTCCAACATCTAGATTCAGTCATGGGGTTTTGATTTGTGGTCAGAGTTATTTAAAGTAGGGGGAAATGAAAAACTATATGATAAAATAAAATAAGAAATCGGGATGTTAATCAAGACTGACTGATTCCAGCAAAACACCCCACCCCCGATAATTTGATTTAATTAAATCTGCATGTACTTAAAATAGCATTAGAAATTGTTACCATATTTAAACAGTTGTTCAAGGGCATGCAGTCTGAAAAATTATTTCTCTTTTCAGGTATGACTATACCAAAAAAGCCTCAGAAGTCTTTAACTACTAACGCATTCCTTTCCCTATAACCTACTTCCTGTTTATATTGAACATGTATTTTCAGTACATATTTCATCACAGAAATGTATTGTTTTAGTACCTCCACAACCTTCTTGCTTCCCAGTTGGCCACGTTGGGTTGTCTTTCCCCCTCTCCATGTCAGACAAAGGCCAAGAAAGTGGCAGGAGCGCACGTTAAGGCGTTTCTTTGGGAGGGCTGGATGTATTTGTGTATTTCCTTGGGCTTTAGGAAAGGGGAAACGCTTACAGATGCTTAGAATTATTCTGCACTCCTGTGTCGCAGCAGAATACCCACCTGGGGCATAAAGCTGGAGAAGCGAATGAAATGGGAGTTTTGTCATTGCCTTCAGCAGAAACAGTCTCTTCCCGAGTCACAGGGAGGTGGTGGGACTCCGTGGGAGACTCCCGCCTCTTCTGCGCTGGGCTGACATTTAAGCCACCGAGTTCCTCTAACTGCCACCCCCCCCGGCCGCGTAGAGGCTAGCACCAACACCCGAGGCAGAGAAGGTCAGGCATCTGGACAGGCCACGTGCAAACACGAGGGGTTTCACGTGTGGAACAGTGCCTTACTCTGTAAGCAATGCTTTTGACTTCAGAGGGTCTCCTTTCCTAGAAAGTCGGCAGTCGGCACCCATAACGCGAGCGAAACCTCCTCCCGGAGCGCAGGGAGGAGAGATGGGATGGAAATTATTAAGTTCTTTAAGTTAAACCTCATGTCTATGGTGTGCATCGCTATAAGGATCAGATGCCAGTCACTTTCCTTACACTGAAACAAAGCTTCACTCCCCATCTGCTCTCGCTGCATTACCCGTGGAGTAAACAAGGTTTTCAGTAGGAGTAAAGAAAATCCGAATTTGACCCTTGTGAGCAACTAGAAGCAACGTTTTTCATGGGCAGAAGCAAGAACACTTCTGGGTTATATAGCTATTTATTTGTTGAGATACAGTGAATCTCTGTTAATTCTCAATGGGTTTCCTATATTTAAATACTTTCAAAACCAACACATTGACGATGGGTTGAAGATATATATATATGTATGTATATATACATATTATATATATATCTACGGTATATATATACTACACACACATGCAACTATATATATATGTATATACATATATATATAAATTATGAAAGCCAAGATATTATGAAGCCTATTTTGTTTTTATCATTTTTGTGTTTTGTTGTTGATATTATTATTATTATTATTGTTATTATTATTATTATTATTATTTTGCATACTACATGCAGTGCTTTAACCAATGTCTGTTTGGCTAATGTAATTAAAGTTGTTAATTTATATGAGTACATTTCAACTATGTCAATGGTTTCTTAATATTTATTGTGTAGAAGGACTGGTATTTTTTTTATTTACATTATGTTTAAAGAGGTAACAGTTTGATATGTTCTCATTTGTTTATATTAGAAGTTATTTATTTTCACGGCATTCCGTCTGGTATTTTGATATTTGGAAGGCATGCTACCTATACCTGTACAGTTAGTGAGCAGTACTCAGCAGCTCCCGCCAGACTCTTAGGCCCTATGGTGAATAAAAGGCGTGTTTGGGATTTTTACTTTAGGTCTTTCCTGTTGGTTTGCCAGGACCACTGGGTGCACTTACTGCCAGACACTCTGCCTGCGTGACCAATTTATTCCTACTGTATTTACCCAGGACAGAGGACCAAAGCCACCTCTGGTGTAAGTCCGGTGACTTCAGTGAAGTTATACCAGAGATGTATTTGGCTCACAGAGAAAATGCTTGTGCGAATCAATGCAAAGAGAAGGCAGAAAAAAGAGAGAGTCTTTGCATTTGGAGGGGTTTTTCGACGTGTTAAAAATGTTTGGGTCAGCTACTATTTTATTTTACTTCGTTCTTTTTGTTATTTTGCTCTTTCTTATACAACAGCAGCAACAACACAAGTGAAATAAATAAAGGGAGTTTCACCAAGCGTTGTGTAATCGTCCCTCAATGTGCGTTCCCGGTTGGGAAATTCATGGGAGATGGGGAAATAACAGAGAAAAATTCACCTTGGAGGTGAAACACGTGGGTGCCTCTTCGGATTGGAGAGCATGGTGCCCTTCTCTTCCCTGTGACTAGGCTTAAATGGACACTCAAATTCATGGCCCTACATGTCATGGAATTTCAGGTTGTTCACTGCTCCTTGTGAAATGCACCTGGTGTCCAAAAGCCAGAGCCAACTGCACCTTCCCTCTGCCTGCAGGCTGGCAGGGCTCTTCCACTACCATGGCCACAGTTCCCTTGAATGACCCAGAATTAGATGCTGACACTGATAAAGGGAGAATTTTTTTATACCGAGATGTAATTGCAAGGCCGTCAGTTCCCACGGGCTGGTTTATAAATGGGTTAGTGGTCAGGTGAAGTGATCAAAGAGGCCTCATCACCAGCAGCTGATCCCTGGTCTGAGTGAGAAATTATCCAAATACCCTCACATTTGAAAGTAAAGTGAACTTCTGCAGGGTTCCTGCAGCGATGGATGGACTCCTGCTACATTCCAGGGGGGTGAGAATCAGGGAACAACAATGTTGAGGTTGATCTTTAAATGGATTATGTGCAGGGTGCACAGGCCGCTGCAGCTGTGAGCAGGCCTTAACAAAGGCTGGAGGAGTGAATCGCTTGCTTCTTACTAAGAATAAATTTTCAACAAATCAGTGCAATCAGAGCAAGAGAAAGCCTTTCTTTCGGATGCAATTAAGACATGACTGAATACTTGCTTTCTTTCCTTTGTTATGATCAATATTACTATTATTGCCAGAAAGGACAAATCCAACTGGATTTGGAAGTTGCTCAAAGAGAATAAAATCATAAGAGCTACTTGATTCCCACTGCTACTGTATTAACCTGCTATCAATGAAGCTTACGCTTCAGGTGTTGAATGGGGAGTTATCCTTCCTCCAGCATGACCTCCAGTGCACTACTGGATAGTGTCATCCAGATTATTTCCATTTCCTCTACCCATTTGATTTTATTTCTACTTTAAGAATGCTAGTGCGAGCTGTTAGTATTGTACAGGCTTGTTCAAATGCCCCGTCTGAAGAGTGGAGAAGCAAGAGCAGAACAATCTGCTAAAACTGAAAAAAACCCACCCTGTCCTAAGCAAATAAGACCAAGCTGATAACACACACACAAAGGCAGATAACACCAAATGATTTTGCACAACAGATAGTGTCTACTCAGTGTAGATGTCCCTCCTCAGAGGAAGAGATTCACATTGCTGCCTGGGCTATTGAGTCACTGGGCCAGTTTCAGTGCATCTCACGATTCCCTCCATGCCTGTCACAAGGCTAACAGATTCCATGGTCTGGTAGTCTCAGTGGCTGCCCTCAGTGATCCCTTTCTTGCTTAAATTCGTCTGTCTCCCTGAAATACAACCACCCACTGATTCCAAGTACTGCCTAGGGCTCAGAGTGACCGTCCTCCTCCCCTACACGGCCTGTAGAAATAGAGCCCAGCTATCAAATCCGTGGCTTGCCAATACCTGCTTCCCAGGTTCCGTCACCTCTGGGCATTTCAGGGTTTCAAAATTGCCGTATTGCACCTTGTCACCATTTGATCACACCTCTCCTGTCTGCTGTGGCTTGTCATCAGCTTTGCTAGAATTGCTTTGACTAGAAAAGCACTGCAGAAAATCACGAATCACTAGAGCATCCCAAAGCCTCTCTGAGAGCCAGGGTTAAATGAATGGTGGAGTCCCCCTTTCCCCTCCGTCAGCCAGCAACGCTGAGCACCTGAGGTGGAAGGGTTGGGAGGAAGGTCCACACGAGTACACACTACCCATGGAACTGTTTTTTGAGGATTGGGAGAAGGAATGGGTTTAGTTTGTCTTTGGACAGTGACAGTGCAGCTTCTGGACACAGTGGCAAATTCAAGGCAGGTCTTACACCACCGCATCAGGAAGCAGCACAACAATCATTTAATAGGTCTGATTCATCCAGTCTCTACTGCATGAGAAAGTTACCCCGAGAAGACAGAAATGGGTATCTCCAGAGTTATGGCCTCCAGAATTTCATGTAAAAGCAGAGAAAAAAAAACAACATAGAAGCTTTTTTTCAAACAAGAAAAGCATTCAGAGGAAGGTTGGCAAGAGATGCTATAGCAGGGGTCCCTAGAGGGGCTCTTGAGCAAACTGCTCCTCCATGACTTGTGCATACACAAGAATGGCTCTTATGGCTGCTCTAGCACACAGTTCACAGGCCTGGGCTTCATCTCAATGAAGTCAGGAGGATATTACAGACCCAGGTGGCTTAACTGAAAGTAAAATGAAGACCTATTTTACAAGAAAGATCTCTGGGTGTGAAAGTGTCAGGTGGCAGATGACAGGGGCGCTTTAATGACCTGCACACGAGGGCGATCAGAGCTGAACCCTTTTGAAAAGTGGGAAGATAACTTAGATCAGGGTAGCAGAAAAACCTCCAGTTACAGAATGCAGTTTCACAGGATCTTTCTACATAAGGAGCCCGTTCAAAGGTCTACATCTTAGTTCTCAGCTGAGCTGTGTCTTCTGCTTCACTGACACAGCCCTTCCCAGGGTCACGCCAGGCTCAGAAATGGTGCAATGCAGGAAGAAGACGCAGCACCGCTTCCAAGCACCAGACACTCACTGCTTTTGCCACCTTGAGGGTGCACAGAGGCCACGAATCTGTCTAAAGACTGGGCAGACAGATTGGTTAACAAGTGACAAATCAAACTATTGCATTTTTTGTTATTTTTTTTAATTTCTAGCACATGAGACAACCCCCAGAAGGATTGTATCAGCCCTGGCAAGCTACCTTAAATGTGAATCAGGTTTAAATTTGGCCTGCCTTCAAATGCCTACCTTTGTGTGCACACCCTACCCATTCTCACACTTTCAGAGGACAGCCCAGGCATTCGGCCACAGCCATTGTGGCAAAACTGCCTCTCGGTTCAGGCTCCAGGCTTTGCTGCTCCATTCATATTTCTATAGCTTAAGGAAATACTGTCTACAGGAGCTTTATGCCACCCTCACCTCTGGGCAAGAAGGTAAGGGAATCAGATAAATAAGTTAAGCATGTCAACAACTAATAGACATTCTCTATGGATGGGAGGTCCAAACAGAAGCAGCCCAGCACTAGACCTGCCCCCACCAGTGACCCAGCCCAGGTACTGGGAAGGTCTGCAGTACCTGGGCATGAGGAGAGGGACTGCAGGCAGGGGAAAGGCAGCAACAGGGGAGAGGTTTCAATTACTCCCATGAAGGAACTGTCACACATAAAGCCATAGAATCATAGAATAGTTAGAGCTGGAAGGGACCCTCAAGATCATGGAGTTCCAACCCCCTGCCCCAGGCAGGAACACCTCCCACCAGACCAGGGTGCTCCAAGCCCCATCCAGCCTGGCCTTCAACCCCTCCAGGGATGGGGCAGCCACAGCTTCTCTGGGAAACCTGGGCCAGGCTCTCACCACCCTCACAGCAAAGAGTTTCTGTCTGGTATCTCATCTCAATCTCCCCTCTTCCAGTTTAAAGCCTTTACCCCTTGTCCTGTCCTGTCACAGAGATTAAATTTTTTGCTATAGCACCCAGGTCTGTGCCAGCGAGAAGGTAAGTCATACTTGTCTATCTTTCTATCTACCCACCTCTGCTACAGCAGAGCGTCTTTTCAGGGAAAGAAAAAAAAAAGCAAAGTCCTATGAAAACTTCAAGGAACCAACAGGGACAGCTGAAAGGGTAGAATATTTCCAGGCAGCTTACAGGCTATTCAAGGATACAGTCTTAGGGGCACAGTACTGAAAAAACCCCAAAAGACAGTATGATAGGTTAGCAGAAGTCAGTCATATCTAAGTCAGAAGAATAGAAAATAATAGAAATGCCAGTAAGTTAATTCTAAAAACACATTACAGAAGGTTAGAAAAGAATCCAAGCACTTTGCAAAATCCATAACATCTAAGAATGAGTTAAAAGGTCAAGTAAGATAAATTCAGTAAGAGTCAATGTGTGCTTTGTAAGTGGAAAACCTGTTTCATTTCTTGCAAGAAATCAACAAGTTCATGGAAAGGAAAACATGCTGATGCAGTCAGCGTGGATTTTCCAGCAGGAATTTATGCAGACCCCCGTGAACTTTTGCTAAAGTAACTGACCCATCATGGGATGAAGGCGGCAGCACACACGTAACTAATAGTTTTAATTAAAAGAGTTGAAAGACATGGAGAGAAGCCTGGCTCTGTATTAGGGTGTGTGCTGCAAGCATAAAAATCTGAAATAGGGATGAGAAGTCATTTGACAAAATTTCCTGTCAATACTGAGTTAATCAAAACAGCAACAGCAATGGCTGGTGGCTTAGAATTGCAGAAGAGCTACACCAAATAATGAAAAAGCAGCTGAAAATCAGCCCAGTAATGGTAAAGTAACAGAGGCTGCACAGGGCAGATGTAGGAGTGAAGGATCCCAACCTCACATGGCCTAGAAGTGAGCTGCCCCTCGGGAAAGGGGGTCTAATGAGCGGTATAATGAGCAGAGTCAGCTAAATGCTTACTCTCAGCAGGAAAAGCAAGCTGAACATTAGGGGTTACTAGACGAGTCGAGGCTTGTTGCTTATTAGACCAGTTGCTGTAGCTGGAAGATGCAGACATGGCTTTTGGCATTGGAAGAGTTCAGGGTAAAGCAGAGACACTCCTTAGTGGCTGAAGACAGCAGTTGGGCCCCCTTTTTGCTTTCTCTGCACCAGGCTGAGAAAAGCCCAGCTCACTCAAACTCTCCTCGTGCAATTTCCTTAGAGGGACAGATGGAGTGAAGTAAAATAAGGGATAACTTCTAGGTCCTCATGTTTCTGCTTGGAACAGCTCACTGCTGGTTCTCCACGAGCCATGTCACTGGTACCTCCACGCAGTCTCTCTGGTAGAAGGACACGGAGGATCAGGTCATGAGCCCTGTGCATGCAGAAGGAATTCACTCAGCACCAAGAGACAATAGCTGTGCTGCAGCAAAGCAGGCAGCTTGCTTCTCCTTCTGAGGCAGCCAGTTGCTTTGTGTTTGGGTTGGTTGGGTTTGGGGTTTTTTTTCCCAATTTTTTTTTTTTTAAACACATTTTTTAAGATCCCTTCCTGTTAAATCACCAAACTGTATTATCCTCATGGCTGAGCAGCCACAGCCTCTGATGATTATCTCTGTGCTTTCTTCAAAGGCCAGGCAATGTTTCCCTCAAGCTCAAGCCCTCCTAGCTGCTTCAGTGGCACAAGGCACACGTGTCCCAGCTCACATGGTCAGATTTGCCTTGCTGCATTCCTGCAACAGCAACTGAGATGTTCCTGTTCACGTCATTATTCTGGCCCTACACCATCTGAAAAGGAAAAGGAAGGAAGGTGGGGAGAGCGGGAAGCAAGGCAAGCTAAAACAACGATGAGGCTGAAACCAAAGTTAAAAGTCTTCGTACCATTTGTAGTATATAAATACTTTACAGTACCTGAAGGGGCTACAGGAGAGCTGGGGAGGGACTCTTTGTCAGGGAGTGCAGTGACAGGACGAGGGGTAACAGCTTTACACTGGAAGAGGGGAGATTGAGATAAGATACCAGACAGAAACTCTTTGCTGTGAGGGTGGTGAGAGCCCAGCCCAGGTTGCCCAGAGAAGCTGTGGCTGCCCCATCCCTGGAGGGGTTGAAGGCCAGGCTGGATGGGGCTTGGAGCAACCTGGTCTGGTGGGAGGTGTTCCTGCCTGGGGCAGGGGGTTGGAACTCCATGATCTAGAAGGTCCCTTCCAACCCAGACTGTTCTATGATTCCATGATTCTATTTCCACATAAACAAAATTGTTTGACAAGAGGTTTTCTTTGTTTTGTTTTGTGTTTTGTTTTCTAATAGGGAAAAGGAGGGAACGTAGACTGAACAGAGAAGTGGATGTGACTTCGAAGACAGGAACCCACCCGTGGGTAATCAATATTTATCAACTAAGACGTGCATCAGCCTGCCACATACGCTTGCTACAAAAGAATAGAGAGATGACTAAAGTGTGATAAAGAAATGCAAAGTTACACAGAGCCTAAATTTGGACACATGGAGATTTTTCCAAATGTTGCATTTTCAAGTATAGCAAAAAAAAAAAAAAAAAAGGCAAGGAGGGAGGGGAATGATGAAGGGCTGCTTTTTTTTTTCAAACTAAACACAACTGTTTCACATCTTCATTTTTTCTTTGTTTCTTCCCTTTTTTTAATTTCCCTCAACTTCCAGCCTTTGTTCCTTTGTCTTATAACACGTTGTTATTCTCAACATGACAAAAGTTGTACTTCTGATGCCAAATTGTTTGATACATTTTATAAAAGAAAATGAAAGACAGACCTTTGACTGTAAGGAGATGTGGAAGTTTGCTTGGTGCCATAATGTGCTCCATCCACCATTTCCAGTTAACCCCTTCCCCGACCAAGCGCTGCCGCTGTGCCCACCCTCGGCAGTGTGCTTCCTCCCCACGCAGCTGCACAGACCACCTCTCCTGCAGAGCCAGGGTGGGACAGCTTTAAATGCCTCAGACACCCCTGGGAGATCAAATTAAGGCTTCCTTGGTGCATTGAGCAGAAAGGTGACCCGATCTCTGTGCTAAAAGCGCTTCACCTCAAACCTGGCCCCCAAAGAATGCCCTCAAACTGGTCTGTGTTTGTGTTTGGTAAGAGAAGTAAAGTTTTACCACCAACCCTTACTCCTGCCATTCTAACGCAGAGCCTGAGCTGCATTTTGCTCTGCAGGGTGTATTTCCCTCCCTAGCCTGACCCTTTAGACCTGTAAGGTGCTCTTGCAGCACAGAGGCCTTGGCTGTGTCACCAAGGGCAAGACTTGAAGACGCCGGGGTGGTGCAAGCAGAGAGCGGTTTAGGATGTAAGGGAGCCCACACTGGTTGCAGAGTCTGACGGTGGTGTGTCAATAGCTCGAGTCTAACACCCTGTGTTAGGAAAGACAGCTTTTTAACTTACAAAATGAGCACTTCTGCAACAGAAACAACTGTCAGACAAATATAGAACCCTGAAATGTCATTTTTACGCTCTTTTTTCAAAGAAACACTAAACTTTAAAGTACAGTGGAACATAATGACAGTTTTAAAGAGAAAAGGAACAGATTTGATTTTAAAGACTAGGTATAGGAGAAATGAGTCAGACCTGATCTCAGGGACACCAGAGGAGATCTGGAGTTACTGCGCTTGGGTTATTTCTGATGTGGGCAAGAATAACCGAAATCGGGATCTAGCAAACCAGGGACTAAACAAAGGCAGAAATACCCTTCACTGTGGAGCACCTGGAGATGGCCACCAAAAATAAAGGGAACATGAAGCAAAACAGGTGGGTAAGCAAAGGCACAGCTCTTCCCAAAAGCTTTCTGGAGTCTGGACTCAACCCCAGCAGAGCATAGGGGCTCTATAACTCACTTCTCTCTGCTGAAGAAATCCCCTCACCTTGGGTTGCTGCAAGGCTGAAGGAAACTCAGGAGTGGAAGGAGCGTGTGAAGCTTCTTCTCAGGCTGACCCCAGCAGTGCTTCTCTGTACAGCTGTCAGGCAAGAGAGTAAAGAGGCAGGAGGCCAGAGGAGTACTGTATGCAGAACAAGACAGATTTAGAAGACGAGCATAAACGTTCTGATCTGGAACTGAAGCTCATATAAACTTCACATTTATTTCTTCAGATGCAAAATTACCTGTCTTGGCCTCGTAAACAAGGAGGCTGTGGTGCTTCTCTAAGGTAGCTGTTAAAAAGTAAAGGACTTGGTGCTTTAGGGACTCGTGGAAAAAAAGAAGCTGGAAGGGTACAGAACCAAAGAAGAGATTGTCACCCAAAGAGGGAGAACAGGTAGAAACACACTCCCTTCCAGCAGCATTCTTGGGCAAGCTGACAGATAACGTATAACTGATAAAAACAAAGATGGCTTAGTAAACCCCATATAGAAAAGAACAAGTTCACCAAATTAAAATTCTTTAAGGTTTAGGTGTATTTGGCAAAATTTGCCTGGTTTTGATACACTTCTGTGGGATTTGGCATAAAAGAAGAAATAACAGAGATTACAGCTTCGATCCACGTGTGCTGCAGAGCCGTTCCAAAAGGGAACGACCATCCAAGTACAGCCTGCTTCCATTTCTGGTATCACCTGCCCTTTTCTCACCGGGGAAAGACCCTTCTGTAGGGGGCAGGAGCCACTTCTCTCTGCTGCAGCCCCCAAAGCTCTTACACTTCATGAAGGAATGAGTCTTTCAGCTCTCCAATGCATGTACGCCCGCTGGGCCTTCTATCTCTACACATGTTTTCAGCCCATCAAAACAGAAAGCAACCTTTGCCATCAACCTTTCTCTCTGTAGAAACTGTTTCTGGCAGCAATGCTAACATTTTCCTTTGCTCAAGACTGCAAGAAATGGTTAGTCTAAAAGGATCTAGAACAGTGACAGTGATGCATGGTATTTGCTGTTCTACATTCGCTATATTCTCCTCATCTAACATCTCAGTTATGTGACGCTATTCACTTTTTGACCTAAATTATTATGCAATCTTACTTTGTGCTATTTAAATGTTGCCTCATTTCACCTTTATTACCACTAAGCAACGACAGCTGAAGTGATTCCTAACATGATTTGCGCCCTGGAATATATTCGGGTCACACCCCCCACCAATGCAAGCTCTTGCTGCCTGGCGAACGGTTGTGTGCTTGGAATTAGTCTGAGTTTGGGTATCTGAGACCCACCTCCCAGGAGCAAACAGTGCTGATGACAAATAAAACAGTGTATTATTCCAATATTGACAAACAGAAGGATTTATGAATGCTTTCTACCAGAAATGTAAGGGCAGTGGTTTTGATCCTCTAGTAGAAAGATTGCAGAGAAATTGATGAAAGAGTTTAATAGTATTAATTACAGAGTAGAATTTAATCATGCAGCTTGTGAAAACAGTTATGGAAAAGGGACAGAGTTCTGGAAAAGGGACACAGTTAAGAGGCATCTCAATCCTACAGATGAACCCTGCTGTCCTGGTGAAGTCTCCTTCCTAAGAATTCCCACTGAGCTAGGTACACTCTCCTCACTTCTGGCCTCTTGCCTCAGGGGAGGGACAGGACCATTCCTAAGCCATTCTGTCACATTAAGCAGCTCCAGGCTCCCTGTGCAGGGTGCTCAGGGCAGAGCCAAAGCCAGTGGCAGTTTCAGAAGCAGCATGGGCTCTTTGGCATGCTACTGCAGCAAGCAGTGCAAGGCAATGCTCCTTCTCCCAGGCATACAGGAGTGCTGCAGAGGATCATACATGCCTTCCGAGATGTGAGCATGGCTACATCAGCATGGCTTTACTAGGGACAGGTCCTGCCTGACTAACCTGGTGGCCTTCTATGATAGGGTGACTGTGTCAGTAAGTAATGGACGACCTATGGATGGGATCTATCTGGACTTCTGTGAGGCCTTTGACACAGTAGTCCCCACAGCATCCTGCTAGCCAAATTGAAGGGATACAGATTTGATGGGTGGGCTGTTCAGTGGATAAGGAACTATAGTGACACAAACTTCTTTGAGGGCTAAATTTCAGTGGCTGTCATCTCACAGGGGCCCATATAGCTGCCCATGCAGCTTCTAACCACACTGAGTTGCAAAGAGAAATGCCTCAACAGGGCTTCACAAAATAGAGTCCTCCTAGCCTATAAAGAGACTAGGGCCACTAAAGGCCAGGCTGGAGGGGGCTTGGAGCAACTTGCTCTGGTGGGAGGTGTCCCTGCCCAGGGCAGGGGGTTGGAACTGGGTGATCTTTAAGGTCTTTCCAGCTCTAACCGTTCTAGGATTCTGTGGTCTGGTGGTTATAACTGACTGGGTCTTATGTTCATGTGTTCCATCGTTCAGTGTCAAGACTGACAAGAAGTCACAGGATCACCTTTACTCACATGAGGTTTGTTGTAAAACAAATACAGAATTTTCTCTGATGCTCACGGTTTCAGCATCCAGGGAGAAATCCCTAATCTATGACTGTAGCTTTTAAACTGGTGGTTTTACACCAGCAGAAACATGAGGCACGGGATGAGGCCCACGTTATTTCTCCCATCCCACTGTTTCCTCTCCACGTTGTGGCTGTTGTAAGAAAAAACTTTCCTGCTTGATACACGTTTTATTTTTTCTACCAGCTGCCACCTTAAGTTAGGTTTTCTTATGTCATTTGGCAGTAAGGTTCCTTGGGTTCATGTGAGGAGATGCATTTAACATGCTTCTGATACTCCAGCATAAGCAGCTGTGACAGGAAGGCAATTCTGAACATCCACAACCATCACCACCAATTACCCCCTTTATTGGTCTGACCTTGTGGTGGATACCCAGGGAGAATTTCACTGTCAGTCTAAACGTTTCACAGCTTCCTATGTTTCATGAATATATATATAAATATAAACCACGTTTCACATTTCACTTGTTTGCTGCCCTCCCATACACCAGCTTCTTAATTTTCGCTGCTTGGGTAATAAGGCATAAATCACTTTTTTATGGCTGCTGCACCATTTTTCTGCTAACAGCTGTCATATTGCATTAGGCCACATTGTACACGATGAAGAACGAGGGGGAGGTGGAGCACGACACGCGCAGCCTAACAAATTTATGGTGCTATTTGGTGGATAGACCTATTCACCTTTCAGCACCGAGAGTACAATAAGTCCCACTAACCCAAACTACCAGCACTCCAGGAAAACGTGAAGAATGTAGATTATATACAAATCAGGAAACTCTGATACCGTGTGTTCAGCTGGGATAATCTACTCCTTGATAATGGAGCCAGTGTGCTTCAGGCAGCCATTACCCTTAGGATGCTTTTATGAAAAGATGTTTATAACTCGGTTTCCCAGCCCGGTGGAGATCCGTATGGAACAACGGGGCCGCTTGGCTCGTGGCTACGTGTGCACAGCTCAGACACACTCAGGCCTTGTCTGCACTGCAGGCCGTGGGGTGATGCAGAGATACCACATCTCAGCTGGGGCTTCCCTGGGGCCATTCCCCAGGGCCCACATGTTGGAAGCGGGTGAGTATCCACCTAAAACAGCGCAGCAAGTCCCCAGGGTGCCAGAAGCCTTGCTTTCCCCTCGCCTGAAAAGCGGCACCACAGTCCTGTGTTTTGAGGAGGTCACCCACAGCCTAAAGCATCCCTCGTCACGCTTACCCACCGGGCTTCCCCGAGGGCAGCACGTGTTTTTGAAATGGGCGGTGAAAACTGGCAAATGTGAAAACTTGTTTGAAAACTCTGACCTCAGAAACACCAGGAATTCTTATAGCTACTTCTATCAAATCCTGAAACTGAAATTTCCAAGTGAAATTCTTCTAGCAGGAGAAACAGACATTTCTGCCACAGCAAAAAATAAGTAGAATCATGGAACTGTCTAGGTGAGAAGGGGCCTTTAAGCTCATCTAGTCCAACCATCAAATAAAACCACAACCCATCACTAACCCATGTCTCTGAGCACTCTGTCAACCCATTTGTTGAATCCCTCCAGGGACGGTGCTTCAACCCCTGCCCTGGGCAGCCCAGTCCAAGGCTTAAGAACCCTTTCCATGGAAAAATTGTTCCTGAGATCCAACCTGAACCTCCCCTGGTGCAACCTGAGGCCATTTCCTCTTGTCCCATCACCTGTGGCTTGGGAGAAGAGACCTCTCCCCAAATTAATTACAATATTTAAATTTGGAGGTACAGTACAGAAGTTTTAGGCTATAATAGTACAGACTATAGAGGATTTTGTAAATGGAACAAAGTTTTAAGGAGCTCTTAAAAGAAACATTATTCTTCCTCCTTTCCCATGCTGAGGCCCCCGCTGCTTCTGTAGTTATTGGGAGTTCCTTAAATCACAGCACTGAGACTCTATATTAAGGAATACACAAATTAAAATCTTTACAATTCTAACTTTTACCTAATTATCTTTACAGCAGCATTCATAGTGTGGGGAATACTGTGAACATGACTGTCTGGTAACGTTAATTACGTGCAAATGGCAATTGTAAAGGTTTTAATAGTGACCTCTGTAACTGGCAACCTTATTGATCATGTCTATACTCCTCTGTGTTGGCTCCACATTGCTGGCTAAACCACCCAAATCCTCTCCTGGTGAGTGCTGAAGTCTGTCTAAAACCTGGAGCGGACTTCTGAGGAACAAAGTCTTGTTTGGTTGCTTTTCAGAAAGTGTAAAATGCACTTTTCCCCAGTAAACTGAAATTTTATAAGTTAAATGTGATTCTGAATTATTTTATAGAGCTATCAAGAAAGCTGACTGGATCAAAAATTCATAGAAACTAATCCATGCTGGTTTGTATTTCAAACATCTCTCTCAGCCCTTTGCTAGTTCAAATCATTCTGTATTTAACACACAGGCACAATTATTTTGAAATAAATTCACCAGAATACAGACCAGTAGAAATGGTCCCTAGAGCTGGGGCGATCAGGACTGATCTGTTTTAAAATCCACAGTGCACCAAAGCTCAGATTTTGTGCTGTCCAGCTCTCCTCCCAAGCTGTGCAGGTAGCCAAGATGTTCCTACAAACCACCAGAGTCTTTGAGGTCATTAAAACAGCGATGAACAAGCAAGCCTCAACGCCACGGCACCAAGGGTGGGCAGTGTCTCAAACGGGCTTTCTCTGACAGGCGGGGGGAGATAAAGCTCCCCAAAGTGTAGATTTTACTTTGCAAAGACTCAAGAGAAGGCTGGGCAGCACTGGGCGAGCAATGCACGAGAGAGACTGTATGCTTTGTTCTCTTGGTCTTGAAGATGGGGTTCACCCGAGAGGGGCTCAGCCAGCCTGCGGTTACAGCCTGCCGCTGCCCAGGGGTGAGACCCCTCACGCCTTCAGCGCAGCCGTACAAGACCCCAGCTCGTCGTGCTCTGAAGAGGTGAACCATCTCTGAACCTTGTGAAGTGCTCTGAGTGCTAATGGTCTCTGTTCAGTTTTGAAAGAGCCCGGTTTATGCATCTGTTTATCTGGACTCAGGTTAGCTAATGCAGTTGTTTATTTTTCCTTAACTAGGGCACTAAAGCACTTATTTTATATACTTTTAATCATTAATTCCTAAGAAACACATTTTTTCGGCATAAGAACTTGGAAAAAGTTGCTCACTTTGAGTGGGAAGAGTAAGATGATTTTATCCACATTTGGGTCTTATTGTTTTAAAAGCGGAAGAGAAATGACAAAATGTTGAGACAATTACATATGTGCAAAATCATTTGTTTATTTGATGTTTTAACCTAGTGAGATGCACAGATTTATTTCAATTTTGTTTGGATAAGACTCTCCCTTGACACTATAGCCTATATATTTTAATTTGGTTTAATGCCTGGATGCTTCCTATAAAGCCAAAAGCACGGGGTACGTTCTCCAGCTCTATCTAAGGAGATTGCTAGTTAACCACGCTCTGACCTCTCCAGTCCTCCGTGAGGACATCAGGATCACGACACTAGCTCCAATTTCCTTACGTGGAACAATCTGTATCAGAGCAGGATGAAATTCCTGGGGCCAAAGAAAGGTTTTGAAGTGTCAGGAATGGTCATATTTTCAAATGTTTTCACAACAGAAACTTCCCACTTCTCACTCTGCAATACGGGGTTCCTTCCAAACTTACCTATATTCAGTTTTAACTACTTTAAGAAAGCCTAGATGAAACCTCTTCTGACCTGAAACGACATGTCTTTCAAATTTATGTGTTTGTTGCTGTTTGGCAAGAAAACTGAGAAATTTTAATTCTGGGTGGACCAAAAGAAATGTTTTTATTGTTGTTGATTTTTTGGTTTGGCCAGCAAATAAATAAATTCCTTCTACAACTCTAGTCTTCAGATTAGCAAGAACTAACGTGATCAGAAAAAAACCTGTCCTTTCAGCTTTACACATGCACAAGCAGCAAGGAACTGTGTTTGTTTTCACAGGGTTACTTCATACTTATGCAAGAGAAGAAGGAGCACAATTTCCGGTCAAAATAGTAAAACCAAAAAAAAAAGGAAAAGAAAAGAAAGGAAAAACAAAGCAGTGTAAGAGAGCTGCATCTCTCCTGTGTGTTGCTCGACACCAGCTGAAGCAAAGCTGACTTGAGACTCTGCAGAAGCAGAGTTTGGAAGAGAACAAAATAAATTGAATCCTGCAGCAGCAGAGCAACTCCCCTGGACACCGCACTGGGAGGGACCAGGGGAGTTTCAAGGGGCTGTGGGTGGAAAAGAGGATTAGGCCGAGCCAGCGAGACTTGGCCAACCTTTGCTAACTTCCTGACCCCAGCTTTCCACTCCTGGGAGCCGGGCTCTGGTCGTGGGAACAGCACCTGCCTTCCCCAGCCCTGTCTCCGCAGGGGCTGCTGCTGCCCCACGAGTGCTTGGGCCAGGAGCAACTGCAGTTGGGGGAAAGCCTCCATAGAATCACAGAATGGTCCAGGACAGAAGGGACCTCTAGGGTCATCTAGTCCAACCTCCCTGCAATCAGCAGGAACACCCCCAACTAGACCAGGTTGCCCAGGGCCTCTTCCAGCCTCTCCTTGAAGATCTCCAGGGAAGGGGCCTCAACCACCTCCCTGGGCAACCTCTTCCAGTGCTCCACCACCCTCAGAGTAAAGAACCTATTCCTAAGATCCAGTCTAAGTCTGCTCTTCTCCAGCTTGAAGCCATTGCCCCTCATCCTGTCGCTGCAGGCCTTTGCAAACAGACCCTCACAGCCTTCCTGTAGCCCCTTCAGGGACTGGAAGGCTGCTCTGAGGTCTCCCCAGAGCCTCCTCTTCTCCAGGCTGAACAAGCCCTGCCTGTCCTCATAGCAAAGGTGCTCCAACCCCCTGATCATTTTGGTGGCCATCCTCTGGATCCACTCCATCAGGTCCATGTCCTTCCTCTCTTGAGGGCTCCAGACCTGCACACTCCAGATCTCCAGGTGAGGTCTCACCAGAGCAGAGCAAAGTGGTAGAATCCCATCTCTGGATCTGCTGGCAATGCACCTTTTGATGCAGCCCAGGGTGGGACTGGCCTTCTGGGCTGCAAGTGCCCACTGTCTGCTCATGGCTACCTTCTCAGCCATCAGCACCCCTATGTCCATTTCATCAGAGCTGCAGTCCCTTTCCTGAGGGCTCCATGCCTCCTCTGACCCAGACCTGAGTCCACAGAGCAGGGGTAGCTGCAGGGTAGAAAAAATTTGAGGTGTGGCAGAGCGATTTGGTTCATTGCTGCAGGTTCTTCTGCAGCCCCACTGGAACAAAGCACCCAGTCCCACCTCTGGTGGGAAGATGGGCCTCTTTTTTTAGTCAACCAAAGCTTGACCATCAGTATTTCCTTACACTAAAGATGTAAAGCCATCAGCTACAACAAAGAGATAGACTGGAATAACACAAGGAAACAGAATATTGAATACACTTTCTAGATCACCCTGATGCTCTCATGGCAATGCAAAGGACAACAGTAAACTGCACACGCACTTCAAGGCATGTGCGTCAAACAGACAACCCGATGTGTGCTACAGCCTGCAAACACAGCCCTGCTTGGGTAACACCAACACCTCCACCCAGAGCAGGAGGTGTCCCTGCCCAGGGCAGGGGGTTGGAACTCACTGATCTTTAAGGTCCCTTCCAACTCTGACCATTCTGTGATTCTATGACTCCTATGAAGAGAGATTGTCATGTATAGTGCTATGTGTGCACACATGTGGGGTTCTGCACGTGTGCTTGTCTAGTGTGCACCTCGGCTACCCTTAGATTCCTGTTTGGAGGAAGATTTACCCCACAGTAGTGATAAGTCAATGCACCATTGACACGTCAACACAATGGCCATAAATGACCCGGTACCCACATGGAACACAGCCCACAGTCCAGGCCCTCAGCAACCTTTTGGCCCCACGAGGTTGAGTGCAGGCCCAGGGCAAAAGCTGAGGAGATACCAGTTGAGGCAGACAATTTTTCCCTTTCCCTGCTGTTGCATTCTTTTGCCCTTTTTCTAGTTTCTTGCAGTTTCCTTCTTTCTCCAGCTCACCCTTTCCTTCCTCTGAGTAATACTGCTTTTACATGTTTTTCTGAGCCTTATCATCATATCTAACCAAACTAAAGAATCCTATAGCAATATTACCATTAGTTCTTTTTATATCTCTCTGGTGTCATATTTCTCTCATTCCTATGAGAGATATATAAAAAAAGTAATTGTCTTTATTTGCTTTTTTCAACAGGAATATTTGCTTATGGAAGACAGGAAAGACATAAGTGTCCGGACTTAGACTTAAAAATATTATGCAAATATTGCATTATAATACAAACACCCAGACACATTTTGTAGTCAAACCACAGTGAAGGTGTTTTAGCAGGGTTAGTTTACAACCTCAATAAGGGGCAAGGGCAATGCGCCTGCGTGCTCACCCAGCCTAGGGTCAATGAAGTCAATGTAAAAGTCAAATCTTCCTTTCTGGCTCCCTATCTATTCTGGGAACAGAGAAAAAAACCACAGCTTTGGATCAACCTTAATTAGAGGTGATGGTTGTTCCCCCTCCCGTCATCATTTCTGTATAAGCTCACCCCAACTGGATGGCACTATGAGAAGCAGATTCAAAAGCTTCCCAGCCCCTAGGTGCCCCCTAAGCCCCGGGTGCCTCAGGTGGAGCAGACAAGGGGAGGACCTTTGTTCCCACCACACTTGTGCTAATGGGCAATGTGGATAAACCAGAAAGGAGGCAACAGACTTCAAATATGGACGTGCAGGAACACTCCTAACCTTGCCATGAATCTTTATTATTCATTATTTTATTGCTACTATGCTAAAGACGTAGCCCTTCTCTTTTTAAAAGCAGAATGCAATAATGCAAGTAGGCTAGGAGTGTCAAGCACAAAATTATTCAATATTCAATTCTGCACACAGGTACTAGAGCCTGAAGTGGAAAATTTTTAATGCAGAGAAAAGCTGGACAGACTGATGTCTGCAGATGAGCACGGGTTTTCAGATAAAGAGTGAAGCAATTCATTGTCTGGAGATCAGCAAAGGGAGGGAAAGAAATGTCTCCTGGAATATCAGATCTTGGTGGTTACTGCAATCCCTATTAGGTAAATCAGATTCAAATCTGCCTACGAAGATAGGAGAAGCAGCAGGAGGAGAGACCTCCGTTCTGATTTTGATCTTGCATCTTGAGACGTGTCCATTTCAAGATGGGTTTTTTTATTACTTGATATGTTTCTCCCCACACCTGCTGCCCCTTCCCTGTCCTTGGAAGGGCAGAAGTTGGCAGTTGTTTATGGTCCTGCCAGGTTGCTGGGTCCCTGCTGCGTGAGAGCACACGGTGATAGTTCTCATCTGAGGGTGGTGCTGCCCTTGTAGTACATGAGATCTCGACAAAAGTGAGTTGGGGAGTTCCCAAACTGAACTGCCCTAGGTGGCAGTTGTGCTAATACCATAAGAGTGAAAGCTCTTTTTATGAGCCCTCAGTGAGAAATAAAACTGTAAGTTGCCTCGGTTGTCTCCAATAAGGTCTCCTATCTCCGTTTCAATAACAAGAGAGAAACCTGCTGATTTATTGCACTGTGCCTTTAGAAGCTTCGGGGTGCTTCAGGTGGCTGCAAGTAATGCTGGAGCTTTAAGCAACAAATGCTTGGATGAGCTCAAACATTCCGGGTTTTCCTGTGCTTAATATGTTGCATTGCTATCTTGATATGTAATGTCACAGATGGTGATATTAGTCATGAAAGAACAAAGGAGCCAAGTCCATAGACGGATTAAGGTGGCGGAGGGGCAGCGAGGGAGCAGTGAATGCCAGCAGCAAGCTGTACTGTACAGCTCCTGTGTACCCACTGAACACCACCTCGAGATCTATGCGTTGGCAAAAGGAGCCATAGAAGGTCATAAATCCTTGACCTGGCTGGTATCCACTGCAGAAAGCAGAGCAAGTAGCGTGGTGAGAATACTGCAAAATGAATGGATGAACTTAATTTAACAATGGGCAGCCATCCCACAAATTCTCATGCAAACCAGTGGTGGCTTCCTCTCTCTCTCTCTCTCTCTTTTTTTTTTTTTTTCAAATTAACTACTCAGACCTTCTCCAACAAGGGGATTTAGAGTGTTTGCTCTATCTCCTTTGCAACTTTCAAATGCCTTTTTAACCATTTGCATACAGTCCATTTTACCTACCACGGAGAGCTTAAAGGAAAGATTCAGGTAGATTAAATTCAGGTATAGAATCCTAGAACGGTCAGAGTTGGAAGGGACCTTAAAGATCATCCAGTTCCAGCCCTCCTCTGACACCTCCCACCAGACCAAGGTGCTCCAAGCCCCATCCAGCCTGGCCTTCAACCCCTCCAGGGATGGGGCAGCCACAGCTTCTCTGGGGAACCTGGGCCAGGCTCTCACCACCCTCACACCAAAGAATTTCTGTCTGGTATCTCATCTCAATCTCCCCTCTCCCAATTTAAAGCCGTTACCCCTTGTCCTGTCACCCCACTTCCTGACAAAGAAGTAATTGAGTAATCTTTAAAGTCAAATATGCAATTCTATTGAAATAAATTCAAGTGTAGAACTGTATTGGCAAAAATGCCCTTCTCATCCCTGAGTCATCTAAGGGAGACAATGAGAAAGGTAACAGTTGGGCCAAAGAGCTATGAACTAATAAAACCGAGAAATTTTGTGAAAGATGACAAAAATATTTAACCTACAGTAAATGTAACAGTTTGTCCATCAGTTCAATGTAGAAACAGATTTCCCACTTTCCTTTTGTACTTGGTTGACTGCCCAGAGGTTGGGGTATATACGATGACAGCTTACAGGAGTTTGATGGTTGAACTCTCAAGGAGGAAGGACAGAAGAGGGCGGCTTACGGGTGTGAGCAAGGCAATAAGAATGAACAAATCCAGTTTTAGGCTAAGCAGTAGGGAAAATTCCCAACACTGATTTTATTGTACTGTGGAATAAAGTCCTCAAGTGAAGGGATAGATGCCTAATAGCCTGGGATGGAAAATACTGTACACTGAGAGTACACTTTCTCTGGCAAGGAAATGCATCATTTAATAGGTCTTTTCCATTTCTGTGATCCTATAACTTGGGGCCGTTCCAATGTGTAAGGTAAAAGGAAAGACACATTCAACTTCTGCATCTCTTTCATAAAGCACTTGATCTATCTTGGCATACGCAGGCACATATATTGAAGCTATTTTATTTGAAAGATTTTACTGTTTGGAAGGAGATTTGATCATTCTCCAGAGATCAGACAAATACAGTGAAGGCAGAAATAATGGCAAGTGTTACCCACTCCCATTCATTTTATAAACCAGATTTGACAGTCTTGCTGCACTGCCTGGATTCCCTGGAGAAAGAAATAGCAAAGTAAGTTGCATATGATGATTTTGTAATCTTCCTCACATTTGTCATACCTCACTCTCATTCTCTCTATCCAACGCTTTCACATAGTCCACAAAGCAGAAGATCTCATTCCCATTCACCCCTTTGATTTCTCCTGTGCTAAAGGAGCAGGACAGAAACCTGCCAGAGTCACTCCTCTGACACTGCAGGAACCTGAGAAAACACAGAAGTTAATCCCACCCAAAGCCTTCTGTTCCACTGGAAGTTCGGTGTGGATTGGGACTTTTTCAAAGACCCAATACTTTTCTCAACATTTAGCAGGAACGTACTTTACAAAAATAAACTCAAGGGCTTTACAGGGTTAGAATGGCCATTTCTGATTGATTTGGGGCAACATAAACGAGATGTCAGCCTCTCTGCAAGATACAAACACGAGAAAATTGGGTCAGCTGAAATTGTATAGCAATTAAGTAATTCAACATAAGATCCCATTCCAGGGGGTATTTTTTCAACCTGTTGGACACACAGGCACGAAATTTTGACTTTTCAGGACGTGGACACCAGAGGATCCTCTGTCTCCCAGTGCTCCCTCTAACTGATGTAATCTGCACAGTTGGGCTAACTCAGATATATTTTCCTAGACCATGAGTCATGTTCAATGTACTTCAGCAACACAAGGAAAAACTGCAAACCGCTGCTTCTGTTCCAGAAGAAGCTACAAACCTTAGATATCAGAGTTCATGTCTATTTTGCATTACACTCGCCTCCCGTGAAAAGGAAGACTTGAGAATCTTATTTCTTGAAAGAAAAAAATGCTAAAATCTGCATGGACAGATCTCCTTTTTTTCTTTCATGCTAGTATGTACAGTTCTTAGCACCTGGATTCTCACACACCTCCCAAGATGTTGAAGTGTGGAAAAGAGCTTTTATGTGTGGCTACCCGAGCAAGGTAGATGATCAGAAAATCAAAGCAGGGGGACAAACAATACAGCAAGAGGAAAAAAAAGAAACCATGTAAAAAATTTGAAATGGCAACATTTTAAGGAACTAGAATATTTTACTCTTTTCTCCAGTTTGTTCAGCTGGATTTTCTCCTGCTGAAAGAAGGAACTGGAGAGCTGTCTTTCTACAGGAATCATCATATTTAGGGTCTTGCTGTTTCAATATTGGTGACTCCTTTACTCCACAAAGGTGCTAAACAAAACACTGCTGCTTGCATCATGAGCTTTCTTCCTTCACATCTCTCTGTGCCCTATTCTCCATTAGGTTGAAAACGACAACAAAACTACACTAACTAAAAGCTCTAGAAAAATGTTGAGGCTAGATTTTTGTCAAAGAACCCATATTGCACGCTCCTCAGGGCTGAAAGCTACCTGATGGGTGATTATAGAGAAGATTAAATTGGATGCTTCTCAGAGACACACAGCGAAAGCAAAGACAACAGTTGCACCATCCAGCCACAGAATTTCGGCCTGGCTACAAGAGAAGGATTCTCCTCTGTGAGGTGTTGTGGCACGGATCAGGTACCCAGAGAGGATGGGGAATCTCCATCTTTGTGGATATTCAAAACTCACCCAGAGACAGTCCTGAACAAACAGACCTAGCTTGGATTTGGGCTGGAGAATGGACTAGGTGACCCTCTGAGGTCCCTTCCATTCTACATGAGTCTGCAGTTCTTTGTGATACGAGCCCCCCTGTATTTCACAGAAGAAAGGTGAGGCTATGTCTCCCCTGGAGGTGTCAGTCCGTGGCACATGAAAGGCTAACAAGAAGCAGCAGCTCCAAGACCTGTTGCAACACATTCTGAGGTTGCCCACCCCTATACCCCCTGGACCCCTGAGGGGAAGGAGGAGGAGAGGTGTAGTTAAAGGCTTTGCAGCGGATGCAGGCCCTAAAGATGTCAGATCCTGAAGTGTGACCATGACACAGACTCTGATGGCTTTGGTATCTGCACTGTGTGGCAATTCATCCACACATCTGAGCACAACCTGATGTGCTAGTGCCCTGTCTCACGGCCACCCCTGCAAGCGAGGGGCTGGCTGTCCTGCAGCCGTGGCTTCCAACCCTCAACAGTTCTTTTCCTGAGGGGAGATGAGGGCCAAGGAAAACCCACCCGGCGAGGCTGTCAGCTGAGGGGACGCTGCTGACAGACAGGGGCCAACCTCCCTGCCGGGACTCTGCGGAGAGGAGGGAGCAAGAAGCACACATGGCTTCCTATGCCTTTGGCTTTTCTTGGACCGAGTGCACCCCTGAAGCCTAGGGGAAGGCAGAGCCGAGGAAGCACGCTGCTGCGAGAGTAAATGCCGCCTGGGGACCCGGCTGGGAGTTAGACAGAGGCGTTACTGCGCCAAACTGTAAATCTGAAATTTGGAAATAAAGTTTGGAATTTTCCTCCGAAAAGCTCGGCCACCAGGAGGTCTGGCTGTAATGCCAGTGCCAGAAGAGGCAGAAAGGACTGGCCTGAACTTCCACAAGCAAGCTATTCCCCGACCGCCGGGGTTCAGCCCCGCTCCCTGAATGCAGGGAAGGAGCTCTCGGACAAAAGGCACCTTCTGTAAAAGATCCGGGGAGTCAGAGTCTGCTTTCAAGCCGGGGACCCCTCAGGAGCAGCAGACCGGTCTCGGTAGCAGCAGAGGCTTCTACAGTTGAGAAAACAAAGCTGAAAACAAACAGCTGCGTGGCGTATTGCAGCAAGGCTTTCGCGGCAGAGAGATAGCGGGTCATAAACAAGTCCCCCGGCAACTGGAGGACGTCCAACCAGGCACCAGGCCTAAAAAGAACTGTTTGTTTTTGCACTCTTCCCGAGACGAGATGCACACCGCAGGAAAACCCCGTGCAAATCAACGCAGCGTCACGGAAATCACGAGACCGTCAATAAGAGCAATAAATGGGAAGGGTTAGGATAATATATACTTAGCACTTTGCGTCGTCAAAGTGCTGACAGGACATTAATCCTCAAAATACCCCTGTGGAGGCAAAGGCGGTTTTAACATTTTGAGGTGGGTGTGTGAAACCGTTTTGGTCTCACATCGATCTGACCTGACTTTTGTTCACTAGGATCATGCTATTCCAAGTTAAATTGGATCACAGACCTTTCCCACTCGATAACACGAAGCTCCTTGCCTCCCCTCCTCTGAACCCCAGCAGCAGAGCCAGAGCCTGCCAGTGTCTGCTAGACCGCGCTTTCACGCCAGCCCTCTAAAACTGCTTTCTAAGATCAATTCTTCTTCTTAGCTCAGGCCCGTGGGCCACTGTGTTTACTATCACTGGAGAAATTTATTACATTAAATTACTCAATTAACCTTTTTCTCTAGTTAAATAGCTATACAAGACATAGCTGCCTGTAACTCATATACCGAAACATGCAGACTAGCCATTTCCAATGAACTGAGAATCGCCTCCGAGACAGCCAAAAAAGGAAAACAGGAGAACATAAATTATATTTTATAACTTCAAAGGGCTGCTTTTTATCTTCCACAGATTATTTGTTCATCTGCAGCTTTGAATCAGCTCTGCCTCTCCTGATGCTCAGGCCAGGGGCAGGGAACGGGGGGGAGGGCAGCCAGTTTGTTGCACGTTCTCGCTCCTATTCCCAGTTGTTTTTGTTGGGGCTGCGATCCTTCTGCCACCTCAGTTACTGCTCATGATCTCAGCAAGGCAAAATGTCATAAATGCTGGATGCTCCCGTGTAGCTGCGCAAGATGGGTTTCATTAAAACAATATGAAATGAAGTAGATGCCTTTAAATAGAATATCTGTGTCAAAAGCACAAAGGCTAAGATTCAGAAGAAGAAAGGGAGTCCAAACTTACGGGCTTCAAGAGAAATGTCTAATCACAAACAAAACTGGGGGAGGCAAGTTAGTGACTGCAGAAAGAGGGAAGAGGGAGAGGGAGCAGAGATTTGGAGACCACAAAGTCACACACTTCCAAATCCTTAGCTTAAGCAGCAGTTCAGTGGGTATGATATTCAGCCCAACTGCATGGTACCTCATGTTCTGCCCCTGTAACCTTAAAACTGGATGAGCCAGTAGTAAATATTGGGATTCACAGTTGTAAATTGTGTACTGTCTGTGATACAACAATGCTCATCATAAGCAAACTAAAAAATAAAAAGCTAAGGAAAAAAAACCCACCCCCAAAATCCCAAACCAACCAAAACAACCCTGATGCCAGCACAACGTGAGATTTCCCGAGTAAGGAAGGAATCGCTAGTGAAGGTCCTGGGCACAGTTCATTAGGCATGTTCTTCCAAGAGAGCAAGCATAGGATGATAGAATATCTTGAGCTGGAAGGAATCCATAAGGATCATCAAGTTCAACTCCCTGCTCCTTGCAGGACTACGTAACACTAAATCACACGTCCTTCTTTAGAATCAGGGACGTAGAGGGACTTGCATAAAGACGCCATAAGCCACCCATCAAAGAATGTTTGAGCAGTGGTGCTGCCAGCAGAAACTGTGGAGTGAGTGTGTGCTGCCATAGTGTCCAAAGGAGGCTGACAGGGGGCATGGGCACCTAGGGGAGGGAGAGAGGGAGGCAGGCAGGCTCTGCAGTTAAAGTCTGGCAGTTCTTGCTATGCTGGGGATTCCTGAATGCATCTGTAACATCCAGCAGATGATTTCTAGCAGACGTTTGGGTTGGGTCCCTCTGCACTGCTTGACTGGAGAGATAAAAATAGAGCTAAGAAATTACTTCAAAATATGCAAAATCTTTTGAAGATAAAGTCCTCAAAATGACTGAATTGCCTCTTCATTATTAGTGATAGTGAGAGGAGATTAGAAAGGATTTGGCGCGACCAACTGCTCGACACATACTGGGAAATCTCCTCAGAGAATACAAGCAAGTGAGCTAAATTATGGTGGCCTAAATTTCCATCCTGCTGTCAATTAGATGAAAAGAAACGATGATCCTGTCTGCACACAGACTGTGGGTACGAGATTTCAGTGACCCAAGGAGATCCCAGACAGATAATAACTATCGCTCTCAGTTCTCCAAGCCCCGAGTTCAGAAGTTTAAGCTGATACGCAGTGTGTTTTGCCATTGCTCTCTTCTGCTTATCTTCACATTTTATGCTGTGCTTATTACAGTGGCATTCCTTCCAGGCTTCTCTTCCCACAAAGCACTCTTGCCAAACTCCTAATGATCCATTCATCCTGTGTCTTGATATAAAAAAACCTCATGCAAGACATGATAAACACTAAGGCAACACCTGCCCCATCCCACCTACTTGCCTGATGCTGCAGGAGCCACCACCACATCCACAACAACTACAGATCTGGATCCAGACGCAGACCAGTAAGATGTCCTTCCCCAAACTTCCAATTATGTTTATTTTTGGCTTCTGAATAACTTCCTTCTTGCATCCCATTAGTTTATCCCAGGAAGTATTTAAAATTAGAAAATAGAAAAGCGTCTCTACAAACTATCAAAGAAAGATGAAAGAAAAAAAGCCCAACAAACCGCATAAATTACAGGAAGTCACGTGCCCTCTATCCGGATCGGTGACACAGAAATGCAGACATTCCTCTGGAAGAAAGGACTTCTATTTTGTGGCAAAACTGAATATATAACTCATGCTTTCTACTAAGTCAACCCTAATCACTACACATAATATATATGCATAGTTGAGGTTGCTTGTTGGCTGGGGGACAGAAAAAAGGAACAACCAAGCCCAGACATTCCTTGCTCCAAGATGGAAGTACCTATTTAGAATCACAGAATGGTCAGAGTTGGAAGGGACCTTCAAGATCATCCAGTTCCAATCCCCTGCCCCGGGCAGGGACACCTCCCACCAGACCAGGGTGCTCCAAGCCCCATCCAGCCTGGCCTTCAACCCCTCCAGGGATGGGGCAGCCACAGCTTCTCTGGGCAACCTGGGCCAGGCTCTCATCATCCTCACAGCAGAGAGCTTCTTGCTGGTATCTCATCTCAATCTCCCCTCTTCCAATTAAAAACCATTACTCTTTGTCCTATGGCTCCACTTCCTGACAAAGAGTCCCTCCCCAGCTCTCCTGTAGCCCCTTCAGGTACTGGAAGGCTGCTCTAAGGTCTCCCCAGGAGCCTTCTCTTCTCCAGGCTGAACAACCCCAGCTCCCTCAGCCTGTCATTTACTGCTCTAAGATGGAACAATTAAAGATCTCCTTCCTTGAATCTGTTCCCACAAAAAATCCACCAGCACAGCTACACCAACTCTTTTGCAAAAGGCTTCAATACAACAAAACCAGAGGCCCGCTCAGGGCCCACACACACAGCTGAGACCAATACAGATCCCCTACATGTCACTATGGGAAAATATGGGTGATTCTGGTACCCTGTGCTCCCGTCCAGTTTCTGCTCGTGTCAGTGCACGGGCATCCACTGCTTTAAGGTACATAAGTCCCACTCAGAAAATATTTCAAAGTACAGAACTGTAAGCATTTACACGCACTCCCTGATTTTAATGAGGATGGATGAAAAGAATTAGGTATCCCCAGAAGAATCCCGTTACCCAGGAGCCAGTGATGTGTTTTATCAGACTGAGTAGTGCAAGATTCAGGGACTATTCTACCGTGGGCTCGCTAACATGATCCCATTTATTGTATTTTCAATACTTTCTGAAGGACCTGTGGGTGTAGTGCTATTTAGATCTATGCCAGAAGAGAAGTTAAAATACTTATGAGGATGATAATGCATTATTTAACACAGTACTGATAACTCTGGAACCACAGCCATGTTACCCGCGTTTCCATTATCGTGGCACTGAAATAATGGAGCAAACTAAAAACTCCAGTGACAAACCCTTAGGAAAAAAAAATCTCCTTCAGGTGAAAAAAAGCAAGATCTTCTAGCACTTTATGTAGTATGAAGTATGGGCTCAGTCCTTAGCACTGTTGATCCAAAAACTTGGATCAGCAACCAAATACTAGTTGTTTTCATGAAAAGACAGTTGGAAACAATACTTCTACACCTGAGCTTACTTCCATCGCCTAAGCACAGGAGAGAATTACATGATACATGCACTCAAATCTTCAGATCTTTCCAAAATCATCTAAAATTATTAGTTGCTAAAACACAGGAACTGAGAAATTTGTGACCACGGTGCTATTTGTAATGGACACAGTATAAACCCACTGAAAGAAGATTAATTCCAAAATCACTCTCCAGGACATTTTCATTGTCACATGCTAATTTCTGGTTTGAAGTTCTTCTCTTACCATGAACTGAAGGCCATTTCTATCAACATTACTAGAACATGACTGAACTCATGCTGAGGCCAAGGCAGCTGGGCAGCAGAAGAGAAGACAGCTGCCTTGCTCTGGATCACATGGGGGTTTTCCATTTTGACCCTGTATCTTGCCAGAAATAAATGAAAGAAATGTCTAATTTTCACAGGGTCACAGGATGGTTTGGGGTGGAAGGGTCTTTTAAAGATCATCTAGACTAACCCTCCTGCCATGCAGTGGTAAATCTATCACCAGACCGGGTTGCTCAAAGCCCCACCCAACCTGACCTTGAACACTTCCAGGGATGGGGCAGCCACAACTTCTCTGGGAACTTGTTCCAGTGTCTCACCACCCCACTTTAAAAAAAATTCCTTCTTTATGTCCAGTCTAAATCTCCCCCTTTTCAGCTTAAAACCTTTGCTCCTTGTTCCATCGCTACGGGCCTTCATAAAAATTCTCTCTCCACCTTTCCTCTAAAGGTGGGAGGAATTTCTAAATTCCCTCTTCACCTTTATACATTGAAAATGCCCAGTAAAGTCCCCCTGGAGCCTTCTCTTCTCTAGGCTGAAGAAGCCCAACTCTCTCAGCCGTCCCTCCTAGGGAAGTTGTTCCACCCCTCTCACCCCGTTCAGGGCTCTCCTCTGGACCTGCGCTAACAGGCCCATGCCTTTCTCGAGCTGGGGACAGCAGAGCTGGATGCAACACTCCAGGTGGGGGCTCAGAACAGCAGAGGTATTTTTTCCCAAATAACTGCATTATGAGTGCAAGAGGCTGAAACAAAGCCACCATTCACTGGGTAATTATTAGCCAGATCTGAAAAACAGAATAAAACCCCCAAAATGTAATCTTTGTGGTCAGGCCGAGTGCTCCAGCCGTTCGTTGCACAATTCATGCTAAACTAAGGGTTCCCCAGTTCACACGCTTTTGTTTGAAAAGCAAAGCAGAAGGTGGGCTCGCTCCCACCTCTGTGAGCAGCTCCCACCACCCGGCACAGCCTGGGTCTGCCATTAGAGACGGTGCCAGAGCTGGGCAGTGCTCCTCTCTGCGCCTCTGCCCTGACTGCAAACACCAGGCAAGCGGCACCAGGAGACTTCTCCTCCGTTAGGGACTCTGAATGGCAGGAAAGGGAAATGTCAACAATAACAAAAACCCAAATTCCATGCGCTTTCTACAAACTGGCATACTTCTGCAGATGACGTGAATCTTTTGTTCTACAGTGGACTGCAATTATCTAAACAAAAGGATTCCAACAGCCAACTGATTTTTTTTGGTAGTACTATTGAAAGCCGAAGCAGAAGTTTCAGTGCGAGGTTTGCCAGTTGGCACAATACGGAAGGGAAACCCCTCCAACAGGCAAGGCGTGATAGAACTCCTCCCCCCGAAAGGCACAGAAGCTGCAGCACTTATTTTGTGACTTTCTTCTTCCCTCATCCTCACATGGAGGCAGTTGCCACAGTTTATGCTCAGATTCTCCAGCTCTGCTGTTGTTCCAATGCTATAAGCGCAAAATAATTATGTTTGTACGAGTGGGCGTCGAGAAGAGAACCTGGCAGAGAGCGTGAACTGAAAATAGCTTGTTTTCCTGATTCACGAGCTCACAACTGATCTTCAACCAGAGCTTCAGGGCAAAACACCCCCAGTGTTCCCCGTCACCTCCAGGGTGGTGGCTCCCCCTGTGATGCAGCCTCACGGCCAGCCCCAGGAAACCCTGGGGAAGCACTGGGAGCTACGTTAGCAGAGCAAAGAGTGGCACGGGTCTGCTTCATTTCAGAAAAGGGCAGTGCTGGAATTACAACGTGGTGACAGGACTCATCAGAAGAATTTATTTCCATGCTTTGGGCCTGTGGCCTAATGAATTGGAAAATATTTGCCTACGTCCTCTGCTTAAGCTCTAAACTAAACTGACACCTTTTATTAGAAACGCCGGGTTTACAAACAGGACTAGAGGACGTGCTATAGCCTGTTTGATAACACAAGCCCCCTTGTAGCCCTGTGTGTAATGCCAGCCCTTCTCTGGGCACGCCTGGGGCTGTAGGTTCTCCCCAGGTGACACTAACACCCGGGTGGCGTGTTCAGAGCATGAGCTCTGCTGTTCTCTGTAAACCAGGCCGGTACACCGAAGGGTGCTCGCAGCGCTGAGTCTCTACCCTGAACTACAGATTGCTGAATTGTTATTTACCTGAAACAGTGCATGAAAACCCCGAAAGTTCTACTGTTTGCTGCCTATTCTTTTACCTTCCCACTGATGGGGGTCGGGATTTAACAAGCAGCTTGGTTAAACTGGGGCTTTTATTCTTGGGTGCCTTAGAGGAGTGAGGACATCTTCTCGGTGAGCTTCACGTCTTCTGCACAGAGGGACACCAAACGCTGCCTATGCACAGTCCCCTCCTCTGACTGTGTGTCACTAAGAGGAAACAGCAAGAGCTGTGCAGAGCCACCCCCGAAGGGCTCGTTCCAGCATCTGCTGGAGATCTTCCAAAGAGCGATGCTGCTCTGCAGAGTACAGACACGGTTTGATAACGCTCCCTCTGGGGCTTGGAGACCCAGATAAAGGCAGCAAAGGAGAGATTTTATTCCTGCTTCAGGGGCTTACGGTTGTGTTCTGCTAATGAAGTGCTCTGACCCTCTCAGCTTTTCTTGCTGAAAATACCGACCGGTGAATCACGGTAACAACATCCCTCGGGGTGGTTACAGGGATGATACACATATTCTGTGCCTGAGATTTTTGCCCAGAGCTACATGAATCTAAACAGCGAACTGGTACAATCCAGCCAATTCTGTGCTAGAGTGGCCTAAAGGAAAAGTGAAACCAGCAGCATTACAATCCACAAAACATTCCTTTCTTGAATTTCTCTTTCCTTAAACAGATTCCATGAGAATTGTCACAGGAATCAGTTCACATCAAGAGATAGCAGGGTGGAGTGCTGTTCTCCTCGAGAGAACAGAATGAATCCATACCCATTAAACCTCCAAGTCTCTGCCAAAACCTCTGCAGCTCCCTGAAGGGACGCTGTTGCTTATGGCATGCACGTTCCGTGCTCACGCAGCGTAACCTGGGCACAGCAGAGCGCAGGGATGATCAAACACCCATCACACACGCTGACAGTGTTTGTCCCTGTTCCCTGCATACTACAGCCACGACAGTACAAAAAGCCACACCAGGCACAGAGGGCTCTCAACATGGGAGCTCCTTCCCCTCTGGGAGCCACCTTCCTCCTCCCCTGCCGAGGGCTTGCTGCTGGTTTTTCGACCACCACCTATTTTGTGTTTCCTCCCCCTTCCCCTGCCCACACCAGTCCCTACAGGCCACTTCAAAGAAAAGCTTTCACTGCCCTCTGCACATGACACACGCTCCCAGACCCACTCGTCTGTGGCTGGACGGTGTTTAGGTTGGTGATGTTACACCCGCCTAAAGGTGGTGTGAAAGGGCAATTTGGCTCGCTGTAGCCTTCATCTGTTCAAGCTCATACTAGCACACTGAGTTCCAAATAATTAGGAGCTCCTCTCTCCAGCTGGTGTTTTGGTAGAAAAGGTGGTTGAGCAACCCAGTCTGGATTTTCCTCCATCTGAAAGAGCCTGAAGATGCCTTGAACATTACATACACTTTCCTAATATGTTTTCAGTGTCGGCTATAGCACAGCAGTGGGTGGAATGACAAATAGGTATTCTTTGGGAACAAATTGCCACTGTCGGGGTTCAGAGCAGTTCAGAGCATTACATTTGTGTTTATTTACTGGTGCTTTCCACTCTTTACCAGGATTTTTCCCCTGCCCGATCCATGTAACCGTACTCAGAGGAGAACTCCCTCAGCTTTGCTGCCAGAAGCCCCCTGGATCTTACCACCCCCACCAGGAGTACCTGGACTGCCAGTCATATTCTGCACGTTGAGGTAACCCTCCAAGTCTTGTGAGTGAGCTGCTCTGCCAGCCTTCTGTGCAGGTGCATTTGAGACAGTGCGAAGCACAGGGGTGATGGGGGTGTGTATCACCCAATGTTGCTGATTAGGTTAATTATTATGTTTTTCTAAACTAAGTGACATATTTCTCTTCAATAGGTTATGAAGCAATGAGCAGGTAATATGCTGAACTTGCCCACCCCTCAGCCTCTTCCTGATACTGTATTTTAAACACGTAAAAGCACTGTGAGGCTTGAAACCAACCAATAGAAAACTTGGGATGCCATTATAGGTTTCTGGATATTATAGCTCTCTCTCCACTGGACTTCCATCCAGAAATTCAGGTGGTTTCTGTTAATAGCTTGAGCACAATGAAGACTCCTAACTGAATCATCTGAAATACTATTTTAAAGAATGACTACATTAGCAAGTATTACCAACTTCCTGCTCAGACTAAAAAGAATTTATTCTTTAATGCAACTAACTCCTGGGTGGGGTTTTTTTATCCCTGTCTTCTGCCTCCTCTTGTCTTCGTTCCCTTGGGTTTCACAAATATACAGTAACAATTAATTATGACTCAAGCCAAGGTGGTTAACACTGTACTATTAATAAAACCTTTCTGGGGAATTATAAACTGCTTTTGCATTCACAGAGTATATAGGTAGCAATATTTATTCATGCATTATTCATCAGGAGATGATGAGCTGAATAGGGAAGGTTGTATTAGTGTGGATAAATTAAGAACAGATGAATATCTCACCCTAAAAATCAAACTGAACGTGGATTTTTTTCTCCCTTTGGAGACTTCAATGTGTTCTTTCCCTTTTCTCTCCTCACCTCTTTAGTTATTTATATAATTCTTGTAGTGGTCCCTCTGCATTTCCAACCCTCATTCAATTATAGCATCATGGGAGGAAACAGTGAAACAAGAAGTATCACCAAAGTCACATTAACAAGAGATTTGCAGAGGAGAAAGAATACTGTAAATGCTTGCTTAAAATAATTCCCAACATTGTTATTTGCTCTTCTGCTGTTTATCTGAAGGGAGAAGGGACTGTAGTCCTTTGTACACTACTTAGACATAATGCAATGTCAAGCAACTCTCTCCACAAACACATTAAAATGTTAGACTTGTCCTAAATTACTATCAAAAACTGTGTCTCACATAGACCTTACACATCACAGCGCGGAGCATCCAGGAGGTAAAACTGCAAATGAATGAATATATAAATACTGAAACGGGACTCCTGTGCTGGTAAAGAACCAATAATGCTACAGCATCCCACAGGAACCGCAAACAGCACCTTACAAACAGTGTGATTTAGTTGTGGAAGAATTTCTTTAGGCATGCTGTCTCACCCACAGCTAGGACAAAGTGCATATTGACTTCAAGGATGCTCAGATCTCATCCCCAAAACAGCTCTTGCTGCATTAAAGCTTGGCCTAAGCAGGGATTGAAAACCATGATACTGACAACACACACACACGCAAGACTATACCCCAAAACTTCAAAATCCCAACCAGCTGAGACAACCTATTAAATAATATTTAATAATCCATCAAGATGTCATGAATTTGCTGTTTCACTTCATTTTAAACAAAATGGCAATAGAGCTTACCAAAAGACAGTGGCAGTGCTTTTCATCAGCAGTAAGAATTCAGTGGGAAAAAGGCCCACGTTTTCAATAAATATTTCATCACAGTTGCAACTCTCTGATTAGACATTTGAAACACTGGAGGGGCTTTGCTATTTAAATTATGAAGATCTCAATGAAAAGTTTTCCCTGTTATTCCAACCAAGTCTAACTCTTACACCATAACGAGAAGCTGGCTCATTTGTGGGTTATCCATACCTAACCCCCCTTTATGCATTACTGCCGGGGTGGGGGGCACATCTGGAGGGGGAGGAGGGGAAGATTGGAGTATTGAGAAGAAATTTGTTCTGGTGTTTTGACATGATGAGTTACTGCAAAAGACAAAGGAGGTGCTTCCCCATCTGCAGTCCTTGTTTATTTTCCCATTCTTCCCATAAATGAACTGGGTTCAAGAAGCGGTGCATTCCCTTACGGCACCCACTTGCATTTCTTCAGCAGACACGGTACCTTCCTTTGTCATTTGTCATTTTTAGCAAAAAGCCAAAGAAAGCTCTGTATTGAAAGTATGACTTGTTCAAAACAGAGATGTTTGCAGTGCAATTTAATGGGAAAAGTATAGGCTTGACCATTATTAAGCTATATATATACACAGCTATATCCACACAAAGTATGTGCACACACCCCTTTCTGTGGCCTGGAACAATTGCAAAGGACAGATGGACTTGGGAGGGGTTTCACAAGTATTGCAAAAGGTCTCATGTACTGCATTTGTTTACTCCAACTATTTAAAAATACATAAATCACCCACTCTGGGGCAAGCAAAGCAGAAGAGGAGGTTCAAGTAAAACACATTGATCTGGTACTAGTGGCAGAAAGCTAAATATCTGCAGCAACATACAATAAATGTGGAGGATATAATCATATAATCTGCTGTAGCTGGGGCTGCTCTTTATGCCAGACCTGTTTAATGGAACTGCTTCCAGCACCGCCGAGTATCAGAGCGGAGAAGAGACAATAAGAAGCATTAAGAGTATGAAACTGGTTTGCAGGCAGACGGGGCCACAGACGAGCAGCGCCCGCTCCCAGCCTAGAGCTTGTGTAGAGCCCGGGATTCAACACCTGGGAAAGGTTCCTGGAATAGCTTTGGCCCACTGAAGCACACAAAGCTCTGCAGGGGCTCAATCCCGGCTAGTAAAGGGCAGAGCCCACTGCAGAGTGAGGTTAAGCACACCGTGTGAGCAACAGCATCTCAAAGCAATACCTCCCTTGAGGGATACTTTCAGGTACGGTCTCTGAAGCACGAGTGCCCTTTGGGGATGGCATGATGAGACTGAAGAGACAGCCTTTTACTCCTCCCCAGAAGCCTTTCTAGCACTGCCCAGTGTAGGAAGAGACCTCTGTAATTCCCAGGGAGGCAGCAGAGCCTGCAGTTCAATCAACAGCTCTCATTTGAGCATTATGTCAAGAACAAAGTTTACTGGCCAGTTCCCAGTTTCCTTCCACTTAGCTCCTAGCAGCTCCTTGGTCCCTGACCATCCAGTGAGCCCCTGCCAGTACTTACCACACCTTGAAGAAGCCACTGATTAGCACAAGTACCTTTTCATGGCTGTGGTCTTTTAGAAACAGAAATCTCCTTCTGTGCTTCTCTCCATCCCTTCCACTGAACTTACATCTATGAATATGTAATAGAGCTCTTCCCCCACCAGCTGAGAAGAAACCAGAGAACGATGAATGAGCAAATCAACTGCCTATCTATCCTGTGCAAAACCAAGCATCCTTCCCTTCAGAAAACAGTACAATGGCACAATTCCCATCTTCTTGCGCCCTTTTTGTTATTCCCTCCCCAGATGATTTCTCCCCCTCCTATATTCCTGAGTCCTCAACTCAGCTAAGAGAGCATCAGCATTCTCAGCATTGTACAAGGATGACACTCAACACATCTGTCTGATGGTGTCTGAAACTGCTGCGCCTCCAGCGCACAGTGGATTCGGGTGGCAGGGTGCTGCATGCCCCGCGTGATAGTTGTTCCATGCAAGACCCTCAGAGAGCTTCGTGATGTCCCACATGTGAAAAGGCATATGCTGCTTTTAGCTTAAAGTCGGCATGGTTTAGCTAACCAGCAAATTCACAGGCAAACAACTCCTTCATATTTGGAAAAACTTGTTTATGTGGTCAGTCAAACGTGCCTGTCAGAAAAAAAACTAGTGTGGGGAAGGATGTAATTATCCCAGTTAGCGGGTGAAGCCATTCCTCTCCCTTCCTGTGGGGAACAGCTTCTACTGAGCACGAGTTCCCACACTGTCAATGGGAGAGGAGAGCCCTGAAACTTTGCACTTTCACAGCAGACTCACTACTGACGTTCCTCAGCGCTTCCAAATTACAGCCCTCCGCTGCAGGCTTTTTGGGGATGGGTTCTTTTCCTTGCTGTTCATTTCTGGATAGAGAATTTGAAATTCTGCAAAATCTTATTTCCCCAGGCAATACAGGCAAATCAATATGCTCTCCACTCCCAACATCTCAGTACAATCCATCAGCCCTCCAGGTTGCCATTGAGTGTGTTCACTCTGAGAATATAAAAGCCCCTTTCGGTACCCGTGCAGCTGGTGAGTGTCTGAGTGCAAGTGTTGCAGCAGCATCACCTGGGGCACAGCAAAATTCACAGCGCGTCCAGATGCGCTCACGGGGTGTGTCGGGAGATGCTGGACTGGGGTAACTACCACTGAGCTTGCAAAGCTCAGCTGGAGCAACTTTGGGCACTGATCATAAACATGAGCTGAATTTTGTTAAACAACAAAAGGCAGCCCAAACTTGCACGCCCTGCCCATCGGACTCAATGTAGAAAATCCGAGAAAGAGTCATAGAACTTCTGTATTTAGACGAGCTCTTAATGGGAAAGCGGTTACAAAAAACCTGCAGCCCTGGACAACCCTCTGCCCTCCTCTCCAAATTCAACATTCCCTATTTCAGCACAGGCCAGATGTAACAAGAGGGAATAGCAAAGTTTGTACTGCTGCTGTGCGTGATGAATTTGCATAATGTTACAGTATGCTAGACAAAATGATCCATTATTCATTGCAAAGGAATTATCCAGTCATTCAATATATGCCAACAGTCAGAGCAAAAATATCAGTATCAAAATTTCCTTAATCCAAATCACTATTAACTTCATTATCTTCTGTCACATCTTGAAGAAGCTGCATTTAATTTAATGAGCTGTTTCTATCCCCTAAGCAAAGAATCTTAGCAGCAGCAGAACTGTAAGACAAATCGGAAGACCCTAAACAGGCTCTGAAAGCTCTCATAACCACTACATACTATACCATACACCATATAGACTATGGTGTACTATACTATACATACTATACCATACACATACACCATACTGTACTATACCATACACTTGCTGCTATTCATAGAATGGTTGGAGTTGGAAGAGACCTTAAAGATCATCCAGTTCCAACCCCCTGCCCTGGGCAGGGACACCTCCCACCAGACCAGGTTGCTCCAAGCCCCATCCAGCCTGGCCTTCAACCCTTCCAGGGATGGAGTAGCCACAGCTTCTCTGGGCAACCTGTTCCAGTGTCCCACCACCCTCACAGCAAAGAATTTCTTCCAGATATCTCACCTAAATCTGGCTTTTTTCTGTTTAAAAATGTTACCCTTCATGCCATCACTCCACTCCCTGACAAAGAGTCCCTCCCAATCTCTGCTGTAGCCCCCTTGAGATATTGGAAGGCTGCTCTAAGGTGTCCCCAAGCCTCCTCTTCTCCAGGCTGAACAAGTCTAGCTCCCTCAGCCTGTCCTCATATCAGAGCTGCTCCAGCCCCCTGACCATCTTTGTGGCCCTCTTCTAGACCTGCTCTAACAAGTCCATGGTCTTCTTATTCACAATTCTTGGGGCCTCATTGAGCGTTTTTTTTGCGATAAGAGAGCTTTAAATGGCTGCTTGCTTGTGTTCATGGGACATGACTGAGGTGTTTAGTATTTAAAAGGGCAGCAACTACTGTAAAAGGAGCAGAGGTACAATCTTATCTTTCACTACTAATATGTTCTCCAGGTTCCTTAGCAGCCGCACAGATTCACTGGAGTGACTTGCTAAGAAACCGCAGAGCACCGGTCCTGCTCCAGAGCGGCGTCTGCTCCACTGACTTTCTACTCTTCTTTTTCCTCCAAGTTGTTTTAGGCATTCCTGTCCAGTGCTGTCTCACCTGGTTTCCCCATAATGAATGCCCTTGGTTTACCTGCTACTGAAAAGCGCTCCATACGCTCACCCGCTGCTGCTGAGGAGGCCTCAAAGCAGGCCATATGGAGAAAACCCACAGAGGTGCTATTTAGACAACAAGTGCGTGATATCTGGGAGGCTAATGACTCTTGTGGAAGTCCCCTGGCAATAACTACACCTTAGTAGAAGTGACAGAAAGGCATTAACATCCTGGCTTTCCAGGGACATGCCCAGAGCACTCCTCACGGCTGAGCGCCTGCTGCGGCTCTGGACTCTGCTGGACACCAAACGGAATTTAGCAACTGATAGGCAGGAGGGTTTATGTTCCAATCACACCAATTCATGCTGATAACCTTGAAAACAATCCTGGCTAGTCAAAGATGTTTCCAGAACCCAAACCACTGGTGAGCCAGCAACACGCGTACTGTAGAAAGGGTATTATTCACTGCAGTGGAAAGGAAATCCAAGTACCAGAGGTAGCTCCACACCACAAGTCATTGCAATGAAGAAGCCCTATATTTACCTATTTTCATACAATCATAGAATGGTCCAGGCCAGAAAGGACTTCCAAAGATCATCTAGTCCCACCTCCCCACAGTCAGCACGGACACCCCCAACTAGACCAGGTTGCTCAGGGCCTCCTCCAGCCTCCCCTTGAAGATCTCCAGGGAAGGGGCCTCAACCACCTCCCTGGGCAACCTGTCCCAGTGCTCCACCACCCCCAGAGTAAAGAACAAGTGTTCTTGCGAGGGAAGCTTTATGTTGGCTAAAAATAAGGGATGCAGTTCAGGTGCTTGAGTATAGGCATCTATTGCCATTTTAGAATGCACCTTGTTTTCTGAGACATTTGCAAAGTGCTTGGAGATATCACCCAGGGCTTACAGGAGACATCCAAGCAGACGCTACACACCTATCCTGAGACACCCAGAAACTTTCCTCAAGCTGTGCAAAGGCAGTCAGAAATGAGAAAAGCATTTTGTTTAAGAAAGATAAACAGATACATGCTTAGTTACGGAATCTTCTGCTTCAGTGGCTGGGGCACTGCAGGGCCTGGCAGGTCAAGGCACTGCTGCTTAGCAGGTTATTGGCTTGAAACCTTTCAAACGAGGTACAAAGAGATGAGAACCCTGCTCAGCCTGTGCCGGAGAACCTCAAATTATCTTTCAGGTTTACGAACAAAACACAGGTCACACTTCCCGTCGTGAACAAATAGGTCAGCCCATCCCTTCAGAAAAGTCTGCTGGTCACCATCATACACACCCAGCCCTCATTTCCAGATGTCAGAAACCTTAATTCTAAACCACTGCCAGCGTTACCTGGGTGGGTTTGTACTGAACAGAGACAGAGAGCTCATCCCTCTGAGTGTGACCCCAGCAGCAGGCAGGGCTGTGCAGGGGGACACGGTAATGACAAAGATGCTCAAAGCTAGAACTGTGACTCCTGGGAATGTTGGAGCGCGGCTTCGGAGCCAGATAAGGAGCAAGAATGAAGTGGAGTAGCTGGAACATTTCACAAAGTAACTGGTATCGTGCGGTGGCAAAGAGGAGGAGGATGGACATTAAATGAAACAGATTAAAAAGCACTGCATTCAGATGTATGAGTGTTATGCCCACACTGCAGGAGACAGCAGGAGGCAGTGAATCATCCAACATTTAAATCAACACCCCCTTAAAACAAAATGTATTCAGCTCAACGTGGGTATCTCCAGCGGGCTCCAAAAGTTCTGACAATGCGTGGCACGGGTTACTCACATCTCGCTCTGCCCATAACGCAGCCACCACTGAGTAAGGAACTTGATTCAGAGGCACAGAGAGGTTCTGGTGAATCATAAAATGCTCAGTGTCTCATTTAAGGGCTTTCTGTCACTGCTGTAGATTTGCTAGTGCTAATTTTATGTAGAAAAGGACTTTCAGGGACAGAACGATGATAGGGTGAGGGATGGTGGGGAGGGGAAAAAAGAAAAGGAAGGGAGAAATGAATTCAAGGGTCCTGGAAACGGGCAGTGAAAGTGCCATGGGAACAGCATGTATGCTTTCTGCATTTTTGTTTTAATTTTTTTACAAGAAGTGAATATTGAGGAGACATTAATCAGATTGTTAAAAACCTGGCAGAATAAACGTGTCAACAAAACTCCTTTTTTACTCACTCTCTATTAAAACACTCTGAAGGATTTCTATGGAAACAGTAGGCTGTTACAGTGGGAAATACCCAGCATAGCTGAAAATGTCAATCTTCCTTTCAGCAGTGGACTGGCCACAAATGGAGATGCAGTGCTGCAAAACTGGAATTGCTTGGAAAGCACAGAACTGGTATCACTTGGAAGCAAAGTCTCAAGTAAGGGAACAGCAATACAGGAACACTTAAAATCCCAGACAAAGCAGACAATCGCCTCTCTGAGTAGCATCAGGAACACGATGACAGTAAAGTATTTAATGGCACTGCTTTTCATTTTGGAAAGGAGAATCTGGATGGATCAGCATATAGCATCTATCGGGATATACTGGAGTAGTCCTTGCTTCTAATAGCTTTGCTTTCCCAGGTAAGTCCTGGTGACAGAAAAAGCAGGACAGCTCACAGAGAGCCCATTTTAGTTATTTATCTTCTAGCTGATGACACTTCACATCACACAAAATCAGCAGCACTGGCTCTGCCTGATCTGCTGCCCTCCCAGCCCTTCTCTTTCACAGCACCATGCCCAGTGTCATAGGGAACTCTTCCACCTACATCTCCCAGTGCCCAGGGTAGGGGTTCTTCCGTGGATTAAAAAAACACAAACGAACCACAAATCCCTAAAACCAGGCTGTATTCTTTAACAACGTGTAAACCAAGAAGGAGCAATCCTTGCTGTGTTCAGAGGGCCCTCAGCTACGCACCCCTTCCCACGCACAGCCATCCTGTGACTGCAAGAGCTGCTTCCTCAAGCCTGAAGCGCTGTGAAGGCTCATCTGTGTCTTAAACCATTAATCCCACCCAAACCTTTAAATCTCTAAAGCATATAAAAATGCCACAGTCAGCGGTTGTATTGTACATTGCTGCTGCTTTTGCCACACAAAGCCAAGGAGCCCTTCTTCAGTAGTCCAGAAGAGCACATTCATCCTTATGACAGACACTTCCAGTGCCTTCCAAAGAACGAAGCGGGTTCCAGAACACTTACCCGGGACTGTTTTCTATACCTTACACAGGGATGCGGCGAAACAAACACCATAAACATACTTTTTTAGGAGTGATTCTTAATTTCTGCTTCTGAGGTTCTGGATGGTCACCTCTGGCTGGTTTTGCCCGCAAATTGGGGTCAAAGGATGGCCCCTTTGGCTCTTAGTGGCCAGCAGCAGTTTGGATAAGATCAGGCAGTGACTCACTGGGGATGTACGGGGTAGAAGCTACTGGTCTTGGCTACCTTCACGCTGCTGTGTTAGATTGGTATCGCTGCCTCCTTTAGTCATCACACACATGCATTGCTGTCAAATACTAATAAAAATGAACTAATCTTTTCCCATGTTTCTTATTTCCCAAGAATGGAATGCTTTTCACATATGGACGATGAAATCTGGAGGGCAATGACAGAACTTGAATGAAACGTTGCCTGTTGCTTCTGATTGTTATTTGTTGACAAGTCCACTTATTTAAATGTGCCAAAGTAATAACAAGATGGAATTTAAGATAAGCATTCCAGAAGATATTATTTAGGAATGCTGTGGGCAACATGGTGTTTCATGCAACGTGCTGCCTGCTGTATCAGTAATGAGTTCATGACTAAATACGTTTTGGGCACTTGCCAAGCTGATGGGATTGTGAAAGACTGAGGACCGCAAGAACGATGGCCTGAAACTACAGAGCCCAGCACCACAGAAGGTCTTTGCTGGACCAGTAGAGGATTTCTCAGTAAATCATCTGTAAATTATGCAGTTAGAGCTGATTAGCATCAAATTCGTGTGGACACACGGGGACTGAATAAACAGCGTGCGATCACGCAGCACAGCAGGCGCCAGCACTGCACTGCTCCAGCGGGAGGCACGGAACACCCGCTCTCCAAGTATCTCACTACATCTCTTATAGGTTTAGTGAAATGCAATATAGCCTCTCAATCACCTCACACAAAGATTAGCAAACAAACAAAAACTCAGCCCCTTGGAACTCATAACTTTTTTTTCAAAGTCACTGGAATTCAGGTGCTTGTGAGGAGATAGAACATCCTGATTCTGCAGCACCCAACAAAACAGATCTCTCCGGTACCAGCTCTTTGTGAACTTTTTAGGAATTCTGTTTCTGGCTACAACTGGAAACACTGGTTTAGTTTTCAAAAGCAGCTAGTGCCCTATGGTTTGAAGAGCACAGAAAATGTCTAAGGGACGGTACCTTCCACACATCCTGCTTCTTTGGGAACACTTTGAACTGCTCACCCCGAGTAGATCTTCATAGAACTACTCTCTGTAAAAGCTAGGCTGCTTTCCACTTGCTGTTTGGAGCACTGAGATTTTGAAGTATATCCAGAACTGAATCTTATAATTACTACGATCAGTCAGTAAGAAAAAAAAAAAAAAGGTCAGTGGCACATAGGGATTTTTTTAAAATAGGTTAAGTAACTTGTACCACGGATAAATTAGGAAATAGAGCAAAGATGCTGCAGCATTTTAAAAAAAATCTCTCTGCATAAAATATTTCATGCCATACAAGCAAGGAGAGTCGTTCAGACTTGTGCCAAAAAAGGAAAGAAGAAAAAATTCCCCATTTTTTTATTACTAGAATTGGCAGGAAGTTCTGAAAGGTTTAGGTAGAGAAACAGATTTCTGCAGCAAACCCAACACCAGGTCCTGGAGTTTTCACACGTGTCTGCATCAGGCCCAGCCGTTCTGGTAAACCAGCCCTGGGTGAGCAACTGGCCCTCAGCGTGAGAGACAGCGTCTCAGCTGACAATGACCTCCTCACCTCCAGAACGTTACATCATTAAGTCCAGCAGCAGCACGAAAATTTGTCCTGGGTGAAAACCTCTTCATCTCACTGTAGGTTGGGAGAATCAGCTGTAAAGAGTTCTGTCTGCAGGGATGAGTTTGAGCGGGTTTCAGTGACCAAAACTCCTAGCCAAGGGGGGGTTGCTGAGTGGCTGCTGTAAAGATAGGCAGTGACACTGTTCCTGAGAGGACATCCAACAGCGCTCCTGACATCACAGAGCTGCATGATTTTGCTTTGTTTCTTCTTGGCGACATTGTGAGGAAGAGGAGGGTTTGAATGAACGACACGGGATGTGCTACCTTCTTAGATTTCCACCCATTGAGAAACACTGACATGGCAACAGGGTAACAGCCGCCTGCGTACAGCTTACGCTGGCTTCCCAAGTTGTCAGGCTGACCCACTTCCCAAACCTTACGCCAGCTCCTTTTAAAATGTCATTTTGGCATGTGTGTTTTGTTCTTAAAATCAAAAGCATGTTGGATTTTTAAAAACGTAATCCTGGAGAACTTGATCTGTTTTGAATTCTACTGTTTTTCTTGTTGACAGCAAAATACGTGCCTCTGACTACCAAGAAAAAGCACTGGATTATGATAATAACCTTCAGATGGGTAAAGGAAAATTAATTAAAACAAAGATATCTGCGCACAAAGACAAAGCCAGCAATTGGATTTCTTGAAAAATAAAGAGTTCTCTGAAGTACTTAGGGGCTATATTGAATTGAGAGGTAGAATCATAGACTGAGTAGAGTTGGAAAGTTGAAGATCATCATGTTCTAACCCCCCTCAAAGCCCCATCCAGTTTGAAAGTAGAATCAAAGAATGGTCCAGGCCAGAAGGGACCTCTAGGGTCATCTAGTCCCACCTCCCCACAGTCAGCAGGGACACCTCCAACTAGACCAGGTTGCCCAGGGCCTCCTCCAGCCTCCCCTTGAAGATCTCCAGGGAAGGGGCCTCCACCACCTCCCTGGGCAACCACTTCCAGTGCTCCACCACCCTCAGAGGAAAGAACCTATTCCTAATATCCATCTAAATCTGCTCTTCTCCAGCTTGAAGCCATTGCCCCTCATTGTCCTGTCCCTGCAGGTCTTTGTAAACAGACACTATCAGCCTTCCTGTAGCCCCTTCAGGGACTGGAAGGCTGCTCTGAGGTCTCCCCAGAGCCTCCTCTTCTCCAGGCTGGACAACCCCAGCTCCCTCAGCCTGTCCTCATAGCAAAGGTGCTCCAACCCCCTGAGCATTTTGTGGCCCTGATCTTGAACTCCTCCAGGGGGGAAATCCACAATTTCTCTGGGCAACCTGGACCAGGGTCTCACCCCCCTCACAGCAAAGAATTTCTTTCTGGTATCGAAATATAGATAGTTAAATGCAGATACCTTCTCATGCAGCTGAATTTACACAACCTGCCTCCTACAGATGTGCTCTTTTTGTCCCCTGAACACTTCCCTCTTGCATTAACCCACTTCCCTTCCATTCCACCACCAACTCCCTAAATGATGTGTCTTATCCATCAGTGATGACACTTCGTGCCACTTGTCCAGAGCGGTACCAGGTTTGAAAGCATTGCCAGACAGAGGCCACAACGCCTGCTCCTCCTGCTCCATCCTCCCTGGGAACATCATGAGCACTGGCTACCCAGTTCAGAGGATTGCACCCAGAAATCTGCACGGACAGACCCATTCTTGAGACGTCTATTTCCCACCCAAGCCTGGCTGGACACGACCAGGAGTGAAATGACCAAAAGGGTGGCAGGACGTGTGAAGGATGAGGCAGAACAGGAAGCAGAGAGACCTGAAGACCGACCAGTTACTTGTCTTCTTATGAGAATAAGCAAATTAAAATAAACATTAGCAACGTAGAGCAGTGAGGGGGGTGATCAGAAGATGCTGTAATACATGTTACTTGGATCAGCCTTATGTGTACCTGCCTGTAACACAGCAGAGATGAACCATTTAGTAAGAGATGAAATACATATATATTATTTATTAAGAGATGAGATATATAATATTCAGAGATGAAACATTTATTAATCCTTTGTCTTTCATCTAAAAAACCCCAAATAATGGTGACTAAAAGGTAATTCCTTCTTATGCAGTTTGATAAGAAGGTACCCACTGCAACCCTAAGAATTAGCTTTCCATAAATTTGCCTAATAAAGGGTTTGACTCTTCCTTGAGAACGAAAGCAGACTTTCCCCCTGCATTACTCAGCACCTGTTTCAGACAGGGTCTGAGGTGGGGAATATTAATTGGGGTGCAGCTGCATGCCGTGGCTATCCTGGGAGGTGGGATGTGGTCACTGGAGCCCAGCCAGGAGCTGAGGCAGGATTTGAAGTCTCGCTGCCGCCGTTCCGAGGCTGTTTGTGCGTACACGTGTGACACTGGTGAGGGCTGCTGCTCTTTGGGAAGTGTCCCTTTCGTTGGTCAAAGGCACTGTGCAGGAACCAATTAAAGCCCAGTGCACTGTTCACCAGAGGAGAAATCCTGGAACGTAAATCCCTCCAGATTCTCTTTAAAAATCTGGGACTGGTTCTCTATTTGTCTATTAGGTTCATGTCAGGCTTTCCTTCCTCAGTAAAGATCCTCGGTGTGTGCTTAGTGAGCCCAACAAAAACAGTGATTCCAGTCTGCTTGCACGAGCACCGAGGAGGGGGATGCTGGAATGAAAGAACCGAGTATGAAGTGAGAGCACGAGAGGAGTGGCTACACAAAAAATACCCAAATCCAATGGACCAGATGGTGTCAGAAGTAGAAAAAGGAGGGAAGAGCAGGGAAAGATATTCCCCAGAGAGGCTTTCCTGAAGATGTCATGCTGCTGCTAAGAAGCAAGTTGCAAAATTCCAGAAACTCACACTGTTTCTGCCAGTAGAAATGTGAATACGTGTCCATGGGCAAGGCATGTACCTTTATACCGGAGCAGGTGGTGTGCCAGCATTTTCAACACCATCTTCCTCCTCATCAGAGAGGTTAAAGTGCAAAAGGGGAAAAAAAAACCACCCCAAAACAAGAAAAAGCCAGATTTAAAACCCTGATTGACAAGAACAGTACATACTTTTAAGATCTCGTTGTTTGTTCATAGCTAATGGCTTACATGTTATCACACAGGAGCTACTGCTACCGTAAGGGCCAGTTATAATTTTACGACAATTTTAATAAAAATAAATAAATAGCCAAATCCTCCAAACCTTTCAGGTTGTAATCCAGGGAGGGAGACATTTTTCTTAATGGCATTCAAGAGGCTTAGCCAACACTGACTTTTTGTAACACTGGCCCCATTGTTGATGATAATAAGACCAGGGGAGAGACCTGGGGAGGTAAACCACACGTTTATTTGGTCTTTAAGATTTACTGTGGTGTTGGCTACCACGTGATCTTTGTGAAACTCAAGGGCGCAAAGTAGTCTTTACTGCCAGTGGCTTGGCCATGGCTTTCCCACTGTTATTGCTGGGACACTCGGCTGTTTGTCCCCTGGTTCTGCACTCTTGACAATTTGCTTGGTGCCCAGCTTCCCCACTTATTTTCTTGAGCTGGAGTCGGCACGCTGCTGTTGAAGAGATTGCTCAATGTACTCAGGGCAGCCAGTCAAGTCCTGATGCTATGATAGCCCTGGGCTGGCTTACCTGTGTGTCAGAACATGGCAAAGGAGAGTGCCACTGCCTCAGGGGTAGCCTTGGGGATGGAACAGGAGAGCTCTGGGAGTCCCTGATGCCTACTGCACAGTCAAAATTAACTGCTGCTTTGGGGTTACTGGAATGAGGCTGCTGAATGCCAAAGGGACCACCCCAGGTTTTTGTACCCCTTTGCCCGTTCCTCCCGAGCTGCAGGGAACCTAGGGCTTGAAGCTGCATGGGACAGGAGAAACAAAGGGGAATCCAAGCCTCCTGACAACTACCTATTCACTTGCAAAAGAATTATTAAGAGCTTATGGGACATTGCATGTGTTTGAAGTAAAAATACTGCAAAACCTTTAATTTTTACTCCCTCTCCCTGTTCAACCTCATGCACGCTTTTTAAGGATCTTTGAGTGACCATGAAGTGGGCTGTTGAATTTTCTGCTTTACAGGCTTCTCGTTTTACTTCCAAAGTATTTATTCCAGGGAGGTATCATCAACCTTGTCTAATAATGGCTGTCACAAAATGTATGATTCTGAAAGTACAGATCCTACAGGAAAGGGAACTGCCTCAAGAATGATAACAGTAACCAATAGCAGAGCCCTTGGTTTCAGTTGGGGATAGATTTTTAGGATTATATTTTCTGAGCCTCTGGCTGCAGGTGATTACTTTCACATTCTATTTATTTATTTATTAGCCTGAACAGTTCAGTCATTGTAAAAATAAAGGGAGAGGAATTACGGGGGAAAGAGGGAAATTCCACCCCAGTAAAAAAGAAAAAACCTAAGAAAAAAAGCTCCTTTCCAATTTAGAGGAGGAAGATTTTCTACAAGCAGCTAGCAGGTAGAAACCTGGGGTGGAAGCAGTCCCCAGCACAGTGCTCTCACTGGTGCCGATGGATTTCGATTTCGCCTAAGTACAATGCTCTGAAAATGTGCTACTGTGCTGGCACAGTAAAATAGGTGTGAGAGCCCTCTTCTCAGGAAAACCCCAAGTCCAGAGAAATGCTGACCATACACACACACACACGTGTCTAACTTAGCAGCTCTGGGAAGAGTTTAGTGAGGATTCCGAGGAAAGGAGGCAGGAATCAGGCATTGCTGATGCACAGAACCGAGGCCGTGGGAAGACCTCTTCGGTACTCCATGGTGGCTTGAGTCCAGCTCCCTACCTTGGTATTTCCCTCTTCCTTAGGAACACATGGTTTGGGGTCTTTTCCAACCAAAAAGTATTTCTTCAAGGCTTGAATAACACATGGCAAACTTGGAAAAAGCAGTTTTTTAAGTATTTTTCTGCGGGTACTCATTTTTGATAAGGCATTTTCTTCTCTGTGGATATCTGTAGGTGCCGTACACAGAGCTAAAACGTTAAGCCTGTCTGAATCCTAGTCTGCATCTGGAAGTTTATCTGGAGGTTCTTAAAAGCCTTAAAATTTCTCAGACAACCTCAGGAAAAAATCTTTTCTAAGCTTCATGAAATATATGTTTCAAAAGTAACCTTTTTTTTTTCCTAGATGGGATCGTGCTTATGGATTTTACATTAAGGCAAACCAGAACGTTCTCAACTCCACAGGGATTAATAACTATACAGAATAATAGACTGTCATGTGTGTATTATTTACATGACACAGTACTTTCCACTGAGACTCCCACCCCAGGAAGAAAACAGAACAAGTGCAAGTGAAATATTGTAGGAGAGAACACAGGGCAGCTGAAAAGCTGTAATTTCCAAAGCAAGAAAAATGAAAGTTATTAATCGAAATCGCTGGTTAAGACTCTTCTTCCCTCTCCACCCACTCCAAAATACACCAGCTGATAAACTAGTAGCATGTCAGCAGCGGGAAGAGCCTTTCAAAATTATCACCTAATAGGATATTCACATGGATTTAGAAGAAAGTTTAAAAGGGCTTCAGTGAATGTAGGTTTCTCCAATTTACAGCTTTGTCCAGCCTTGCCACATGTGGAAATTCACTCGGAAAGTTCCAGAGAGAAAATTTTCACCCTCCTACACGTCACCTCTGACACAGCTCACAGCTGGCAGACGCAAGGGACCAAGTCCTCGCCCGCCATCAGTGATTGCAGACAGCCCCAGACAGGACACATCCACTGCCCCTGGGATTGCAGAAAGGTGCACCCGCTCACCCGGCCCGCGAGAGGAGCAGCTCACAAGTTCTGCAGGTGAGGAGCTTTAGGAAAAGGGCTTGCCACCTGCAGCAGTGGAAAAGCTGGAGGGTTGGGTTGATTATGGCACCATGAGTTGCTCGCTGCTGTGCTGCTACGAGCTCCTAAAGCAGCCCCAGGAGGAGAAAAGAGGAGACGCTCTCTGCGTGGTTTTCCGAGGGCAGCAATAACAGGAACAGTGAAAGCCAACTGATACGGTTTGATTGAGGCTTTTTTCTTTATGCAAGGGTTTTGTCAGTCTAATTTGAATTCTTCCTCTCCGTACTCAGTCATACCAGCTTGTCCCCTGTGCGCTACCATTCATACACTGGTATGCGCATCCAACTCAAGAAATGCTGGTTTCAGCTCTCTCTTTTTTTGGAAGATGGTCTGACTATATTTGTTTTTGATTACTGGTCTTTGAACGCACTTTATTTAAGTGCGGTCATCTTTTGAATATATCACTCCATAAATATGTCACAGTAGGGTTTCGTGTTTACAGTTTCTCAATGACTTCCAGATCAAACTCATTCAGTTTGAAACCAAGGCGATGGTACGTGTGCTTGGCTTTGGGCTGGGTTTGTTTTGGTCTGTTTGTTTCCTTTTAGGCCGGGGGGCAGAAGCAGAGAGGGAAGCAAGGTTACCCAGATTACACTGCCAGCCATGTCTCTGGACGTTCGGCTGGCTCACGCGTCCCACCCACTGCCAGTAACAAAGGTCTTGCTACTGGGATGTCACCAGCGGCTCCACTGATGACATGAGAGCCGGGACAGGATGTCGCTTGCTCCCCCGTACGCCCTGCCGGTGGCTCCCCTGGCAAAAGCCTGGAAAAGTAATGACAGCCACCCTTTGCAAGCGAAACATGCATGTGAACGTGGTAATACGCCCAGGGAACGGCTCTGTTGACTAAGAACATGCCATGTTCACATAGTCACTTCTCTGGCCATAACCGCACTTCATACTCCAGGCAGGGCTCCGTTTCCCTCCGCTGTGGCACAGCAGATGTGAAGCGTTTAAAACCTTTTAGCAGGGCCCAACCTAAGGCTACATGACAACCCCCTGACAACATAATCCTTAAATTTACATCCCTGGCATTTCAAATCTTCTGTGACAGGGTCAAAACTCTCGATAAATCAAAATTCTCACACTGGAAAAAAATAACCCCCAAACAAGGCAGAGCCATGACTCATCTAATGGTAGGAGAGGCAGATGTCTCCTAGAAGTCCTGTTTTGCACAATAAAAGTTTTAAAGATACAATTTAAAAAAGTACCTCAGCTTCCCAGCCGTATTTACCCACTACGATGTACTGGAGGAGGAGACAGCGGACGGAGTTTTGCTTCTGGGAAATCTCAGCTCCCTCCCCGCTGCTCTGCGTGGGTTTGGTTCAGGCTGGAGACTACCTCACCTTAAAAGTGCCACGTGCTCTATTTCACTTACAAAGGGAGGCAGGGAAAGACGGGACACCCCCGAAGCTGGCTGCAACTCGCTGCAGCAGATAATACGAGCAGGAGCTTCCTCCGCAGAGGGAGACAGGCAACCGAGAGGAAAGTCCTTCTGTTCGCTGAACTGAAACACACCAAACTCTTTTCAAGGCCCACCAGGCATTTTTCGTGGCCCAGGAGAACGCCACGAGCACTGCAGGCACCCTGGGTTAGTCTGCCTATGACAGTTACTCTATTTTAAAGCCAATAATCCCAGAACTCCATTTTACAACGCACCCTGGAGACACGAAACAAATCACACCACCCCTGTTTTGCAACAGCCTCTTGGCATGATCGGCGGGGCAATTAAAAAGCCTTTAATGGAAATTGCTGCCACAGTTTGCAGGCTTCCTCAACCCAGCTTTGGGATCTGCAGCACCTCCAGGCACCTGCCCTGTTCTCCTAAGGCAAAACCACCAGCACCATGGCAGGGCTTGAGAGGACGGCTGCAGAGATGAGAACCGAGAAAGGAACGCCAGGATGAAGACTTGGCTAGTGCTTGGGCTTGTTGCTTTGGTTTGGGTTTGGTTTGGGTTGTTTACTTATTTAACCATTCTTTTACCAGGAAATACCACATGGACAAATGAAGTTTCCTTTTGCAACGTTATCCAGGCCAAATAGCCCTAAATGATTTTAAGACAAAATTAATTAAACCAAAACCATTTAAACACTCTAATTCTAAACATGGCCTTCAGCTAAGTACGTGCCAAGCTACAGTAATTGTAATGCAATAAATCAGTGAGAGACATATACTAACAAAGTAAAAACCTGATTTTTGCCAGGACAAGGGCAAAGCTCTCTTAAATATTTTGAAATTGCAGTCTTGAAATGATCAATTATCAACAGACAGCTGCCCGGGTTTCTGGTGGGGTTTTTTTTGTTTGTTTTGTTTTTAATGAAATTTAGCCCTTCATTGCTGTACTTGGAGTCAGCAACTACCCTTTGTTTGCTTCCGACTCGCATAACCCAACACGTCACTTTCTAGTTTTCAAACTCCCCTCCTGCCCCATTGCCCAATTTGCTCTTCCCCCTCGCACTCACGTCAAACCTTTCAATGGGAAAAGTGCACCAAATCCTCCTGAACTAATTCTGCTTATCAGTTTTATGAAGATGGAAAAATCCAAACAATGGTATATCCTGTGCTATGAATACAAATTTCAGTGCTTGTCCTTTGTACTGGACACAAAATTCCTTAGCCCATTCCAAGGAGTAACATCAGCACACCATAGTCCCTGGACTTGCAGCATTCAACAAGCCTTTCTTTAATGTAACATCATGCTGGGGAGGTGCTCGAGCACGAGGGGGAAAGCACACCCCAGTTAAACTTGCCTACCTCTGGTTTTTGGTTTGGTTTTTTTTTCAGTTACTGTGTTTTTGCAGGTTAGCCCCACTGTTCTCCACACTGGTGTGCACCGAGGTATGAAATGACAAACCACCCTCTGCCTCACGCTTTCCCTGATGGAGGGCTGCAGTTTCACAGAGCTTCTATCTCTAATGAGAAGTGTACTCCAGCCTTATAGCCGTCCTTTCACACTAAGGCTTATCCCTCTGGTGGTACACGCTGCCCCTGCCTTCCTGCCCCTCCGTGGAACACAACCAGGTCCACCAAAGATCCACCTGACTGACACCAGCCTCGGCCCCTCTTTCTCTCCTGGAGGTTTGCTCTGCTTGTGGCAGGCTCTCTCTCCAGCTCACTAGGGTGACACTGGTGCTGCCTGGACCCCCCATTTCCTGTAGCCAGGCCGTGGCTGCAGGAGGGGGACAAGCTGGAGCAGGTGCAGGAAGCAGCAGCCACGGACCTTCTCCCTCTGCAGGTGGGATGGCTGTGAGTCCCCCACCGTGCCAGCTTCCTCACGCCTGGGCTGCCTTTGACCTCCACGGCCAAGTTACAGAAGAGGTCACCTTTCCTCCTACAGTCCCCAGGGCCACCTCTGCCCTGTTGCTGTTTCCCTGGGGTTCATCACCCACGGTGGGCAAGGGCGCTCCCCAGGACCCCCCAGCCTGTCAGACACGCTTCACCTGACGGCGCGCTGCAGAGGCGGTGCAGCACGGAGAGTAGAGGTCAGAGAGTTAAACAGCTAAAACCAATAGCCTTCACTCAAGACTATTTCATGTTTATTTGTTTTAAAACTCCAGCAATGTGCATTCCACAAAAATAAATTTCTGATATTATTCATCTGCTGAATCTGCCCCTATCTGAGTTGAGGCAACAGATAAGACATAAAGCAAGTGGCAGGCAGTTTAACCTTCCTCAGCAGACAAATACCCTTTATCTTATCACCTAAATTATGAAAACAGGCCTAGAGGATTTGGCACAGGAAACCTAACACACAATAGGTTAAATAAAGTTTTAGGAGAAATACCAAGTAGTCTATCCATAGACAAAGGGGTGAAGGGTGGGACGACTTGTATTTGAACTACCAGGGTCCATTCTGAGACTGACTAACAGGATCCCAAGGGTCTCTTCCAACCAAAATGATTCGATGATTTATTGCTCTCTTACTCTGATGGTAACTGCTAAAACACAGAAATCTGAAATCCTGACATTTCCTGAAATCCTGTTCGGGCACTTGACATCTTTCTCTTTGAGTAAGGGATGTGTGAATTAACTCACCCTGCACATGTGTCAAATTCTCTGACACCACGAGTTTGAACAAAGCATTCCTGGTTTTTAATCACAATCAAAAGAAAAACGATTGAGAATATAGCTAGAGTGGACAGCATGTAAAGGGAATATGGGGTAAGAGGGGGTGAGAACCATTTCTGTGAGAGCAGAACTGAAAAGACATCCCTATCATCCACCTGGCTGAGTCAGCATACAGCCCTTGATTAAATTCCACCACTCTGCTTGTTCCTTGCACCGCTGCTATGACAAACAGTCCTGGCATGAACCCTGCCTATGCGGCCCACCCTGAACCCGAACCTGTCCTAAACGCAGTTACAGCTCACCTTGCAGGCACCTGACACACATTCTTCACCTTATTTTCAGAATCTGCTGCCTGAACACGCGCAGCCTTACAAAAGGGCAGCTGCAGACCTCTCAGCCACGCAGGCAGTGTCGAATTTTGCCATCCCATGGGTGAAGAGGGCAGAAATATCTCACGGCACCAACTGAGAGGGGACGCACCAGCAGGTGGGATGCACGGCTACCCAAGACCAAGGCCAAGCAGCTTACACTCTTGGTGTGGACCTACACCACTCAACGAGGACAGGAAGAAGCTCATCACCACTGATTTTTGCTGCCTTTGTAAGCTTAAGCTTACTTTCCTAAACTCATGTCTGCCTTGCTCGAGCCTAAAGGAAGTCCTGCCATAATGGTTGCTCTTTCTTTTAAAAATTGAGGCATAAAGTCCTGGCAGTTGAATGTGTTTTGTATTGTCTTTAGCAAACACCATCTCAGAGCAAAAAGCCTCCAAGGCTATGCTGAGACCTTCAAATGTAAGAAAGTCCCCCGTAGCCAAAGCCAGAGGGAAAAGGGGAAAAGGGGAAAAGCATGCCCTCCAGGCAAGTGAAGGATAACCCCCGAGCTTCAGTAAGTGCAACCACGTACCCTGCTACTGCCGTGAGAGTCCCGCAGGAGAGCAGCTCTGTCTTGCAGCATTGCTGCAGCAGGCAGGCTGGAGAAGCTGCCCTCGGTGCGGAGGTGGACCGGCAGGTAAAACACTCCCTCCCGTAGAGGCTAGAGCCCACTGAACAGCTGAGGTGGCCAAGAGGCTCTCACAAGGCTATGGGCCGGTGTACCACACTGGGCATGTAGGGATCCGAAACCACCGACGGGGCAGCTTCGCCTCCTGCCAGACATTTGTTTTGCAACACGACAAATAAAAACAGGCCTTTGCATTGCAAGTTTTGTACTGCCACATTTCACGAATCTGAGAACATGAAAGCAATTTGTTGACTTTCTTGGGGGGTGTTGTTGTTTTTTAGAACCACTTTGGATAAGAGCGGTGTGCCAGCAGAAAGCCCGAGGGTGAGATCACGTTACCTTGGGGCAGCAGTAGGGCAGCGAAGGGGGCAGCAGCGAGGGTACTGCAAAGGGGGTTCTCCTTCATCTCGAGGTGATCCATGCCAAGCTGCAGAGGTGGGCAGGCGTGTGATGGACTCTTCCCAAGGTTTCATGCTAGTCTGCAACAAAACAAAGGCGAGCTGATGAGTGGAAAGCTGGAAAGCTTCTCCTGGTATCCCTAATACCTGGATAAATATTCTTTGCAAAATGGGAAACGGGCAATCGGGTTGCCCGTAGTTAACACAGTCCCAGTACTCCCATGCACACGAGGGTTTTGATGTGGTACTTACTTAGAGGAAACCATGGCCATAAACTCATTTCACAGATGACTAAACAAAGAGGAGATTATCATCGTTTCATTTGATGTTGGTAATTAAAGGTTTTGAAAAATAAAATTAAAGACAACCCTCCCTTGCAGTTTGGAAGCTAAGTAAAAGCATATATACTTTTACAACATATGTACTTAAAATGGCAAGACTCCCTCTCCTAAGCCTTTATTTTATGTATAATTTATGTAGATATACTGTACTGTGGGTTTTTTGGTACAGCTAATGCTCGGGCTGCGAGGTCTTTAACCACAGGAAAACAAAAGGAAACACAACGGACACCACGTGCAAAATCCACAGCCCTTTGGCCCGGTACCCTCTCATCCCTGCAATTCCATCTGACACCATCGATTCCTATCTGAAAGGACCAGCAAACAGTTAATTTTTTTAACATCAGTCAAACACAAGCACATCCAGGAGGCGACTGGAGCCACTCAAAAAAGATTCCACATGCTCAGGGGCAGGGGCAGCACGTGAAATGAGAAAGTAGCATTGTCTACTTCTCCATAGCTTGTAAATGTTCTAAGCAATTATTATATGTATTTATTTTGTTAAAAGGAGAGGCATTTTTGTTTTGATTTCTTTGCACTGATCCCACTTATTACTGCTGTCTTTGAAACTCCACAGACACTGCATTTCTTTTACTGACTGGACATTTCTGAAATAGTACCACTATCAGGTAGATCAGATTGTTGGCAAAAGCTTTGGCACCGAAGAGACTCAACAAATAAATTTCATCATGCTGACCCTGTACTAAACAGCAACTTTATGTGGATAACCTCATGGGAATGGAAGTTGAGAAAGAGCTATTTCAAGGCCGCCAATAACTTAATCTCTGTTCAGTTCATAATGCAAAGCCATTTCTGTTTCCTTTGCTCAGAGCGCTAAAGAGTTTTTGGGATACTGTAATCCTCAGAAGGTGGGGAGGGCAATGTGGGGGGTAGGGGTTTGCAGGAGGGAGAGGAGATCCCACTCATATTATGCTCTCTTTTTTTAAAAAAAAAAAAAAAGAAAAATAAATAAAAAGCCAAGTTTTTCATCTTGGAAATTCTCTGCCTCAGTTATGTGAGTGCAAAAAGTAACTTTTATTTGAAGAACTAACACTCACTTCTTTGTTAAGAAAACTTAGGGCACCACCCAGCAGACATGAAGGCTCCTATGTTATCAGCAAACTATTTCCTGGGTATATGTTCACCCTTTCCATGCAGCTTGCTTATTTTTTCAACAAAAAAAAAAAAAAAAAA
>VZTM01006229.1:278387-294993 GCA_013400555.1 Jacana jacana | reverse complement strand
AGGGATGGGGACTCCACCCCCTCCCTGGGCAGCCCAGTCCAGGCTCTGACCACTCTTGCTGGGAAGAATTCTTTCCTGATGTCCAGCCTAACCCTACCCTGCTGCAGCTCGAAGCCATTCCCTCTTGTTCTAAATACCATTACCCAAAGCGTGCAATTTGTGATCAAGTTAATAAAAATTCATCCCTTACTCTTATTTCACCATTTAATATTCTTTACTTTGTGAAAAACTGCCCTGAATTTCTTTCCAGTTGTTCTGACCATCCTTATCCCAAGAACAGTATTTAAGGAGCAGCTCCTCACTGCTTGTTGCTGCTGTTACATCACAAAATGCATACTCTGGCTTTTCATACAGCTCAGCAGACAGAAATACAGAAAAAAAAAATCTGCAAAACTACTGAAAAACTTCTTTGCAAGGAGCAATCTTATGTTGGCAGGAAAATTGACCTAATACGTCTTTTCCATCCTTAATTTCCCTGAGTCTGCAAGTTCCCCATGGGGAAAAATAACTTGTCAGCAAACTTATTACAGAAGAAAATATCACAGTAAAAATAGTTACAGAAAATTGCCCACTAATGCTTTGATGTAAGATACAAATGTATTTATTCTTGTGACAGTTGCTTATTCCCAGCTGAGAACAACGCGTTCCCCGGTTCGGCGCAGCAGTCAGAAACCTCCAGTAGCAGCAGAAACCAAACCAGAAAGTTTCTGAGCAATCCTGAAACCCGTGGGAAGCTAAGGGGCTTCGATCAAGCTTTTCTGCACTTGCACGGTACCATCGTTATGCCTCCTTGAAACACAGAGATATTTTGTAGAAACTTGGAACTTCAAGAAACAATGCCGACTTTTGGCAACTTCCCTGCGCACCACACCTCCCTGTGGCTGGGTAGGGTTCAGCCTAGTGCCATCACCAGTACACCCTTCTTTCCCTCAACTCAGACACGTTTTACAAGGCAGAACAACCGAGCAGATGCCTCTGTGCCAGACAAGCACTTCACCAGGAACCTGCATTTAGCAAGGCAAAAGGCCCACAAAAGGGCTTCCAAAGCCAAGTCCTGCCACTATCAAACATCGTTCTCACCAACGGTTTCATTCAGGATTTTACTTATTTCCCAACACAAAGACAATGAGGACAAGAACAGCAAATACACCTCTAAGAATCTACTAAGCACATTTCATTTATTAAATAAAGGAAGTAGAGAAGCAAGGCAATGAGATCTGATGATAATTATCGAGGTACTTCTTATGCCTGATCTGTCTTAAGAAAGCTTTTATTTTATCTGTTTTCACTCTATCATTGAAAAATGATGCTTTCTTCACATATTAATTCCTATAAAAGACTATAAACCAGGAGGTTCTTCATTTGGTTCAGAGCAGCACTGTGGTTCTCACGTGCTCAATTTACCAGGCTGAAATAGCAGCCGATGTCCTACAATATTTACAGCAGAGTAGTACTTAGACAAGGTGTCCAGTTGGAGGGCACCTTATTGGAGGAAACTGGTGCTGCCACATATTTAGGGTGTAAAAAAGAAATTGTTCTAAAAGATAATGCTAGAAAAAAATTGGCATTGATTTTGGTGGCAGACTACTATACATGGGGAACAGTTGGCCAAAACTCTCCTCTGGTGAGAACAGTCAAGGACTGGAGCCCTGAGATGCTGTAGTCTGAAACTCAGTCGCTGCCTCTCCTTACGTTTAGGAAAACATGGATACAGATCTGGACTCACATCTGGAACCACATCTGATTTATACAGCATGGGATTACCTCTAGCACTGCCCACAATGCCAACAATCCTTGGACATCGTTGCTGTTGAGCCCAAATCCCTTCAGACTGAAAAGTACCTTCAGGGGAACACGTTTTCAGCTCTTCCTTTTCCAACTTGCAATCCTCCCATAGTCTCAGCTTCCCCAGGCTTTTCCATGCTGCTCTTCTGTCTCCACAAAAGCAGAATCTTTTTTATATATATAGTAGAAAAAGCAATGGTTTCTGTCTCACTCCATCTTAATGGCCTTGATTATGAATTATAAGTTCTACTCAAGGTATGTTCTCTAACCAAAATTAACCCCTGATTTTCTATAATGCATCTGTTGGGACGTGCAGCCCAATTCGTGTTGTGGACTCGTGAAGTCCTCTCATGTCAGTAGGGTCTAAAAAGTGACTATTCTGCCCACATCAGTTCTTTGGATATTTTGTTGTTTGATGACAGTTTGGGGGGCTTTGTTTTGTTTGTAGTTGTTGGGTTTTGTGGTTGGTTTTTTTTCTTTTTATCATTTTAACATTTCCATCTAGATTCTACCCCCCTGACTACATGCAGAGGGTAACGAAAAACGCACTGTCTGCTCATGTGATTCATTTCCCATAACTGGCTAGTGGAGAGCCGTATTTCCCGCCTGCAAGATCCTATCTGTGGTCATCCCCTTTGTGGGGATCAAAGATAGAATAGGCACGAGGAACTAATAAACCTGTTAGTGACAGGGATCTATTCTAGATCAGGTGACCTGTACCTGACAGGTAAGTTTCCTCGTTTCCAGTCGGGCGTGATTACAAGGAGTAGTGTGTCAGATCAAAATCTTGTTCACCCTAATACATGGGCAATTGCAGTCAGAATCACCCCCACAACTCAAAACTGTGAGAGGCTGAGATGGCCTCTCTGCAGCTACCTCGGTAGGGTTCACAGGCACGTTTGCAGCCGTGCAGTGTGGCCTGTACTGTCCTGTATTCCCTCAGGCTTCAGAGCAGCCACTGCGGGTGCGTGATGCTAAACTATCGGCCAGTTTGTTCTGCAAGAAACCCCTTTTGTTTCCACACACTCAATAATTACTGTGGAAGTATATCCCTTTGAAGAGGTAATCATCTTGGGTATTATACTTTTATTTTTGTTTTCAAGTAAATTATAGAGCAAGCACTCCGCATTTTTTCCTGTCTAAATCAGTCCTTTCTGTTGCACTTACGTAGCATCCAAAACTATTGACTGAGGGAGGAGGCAGGAGAGGGAAAGAAGGGCATGGCTGGTTTTAAACACAAAGCATAACATTTCAGCCCGATTTTTCTCCATCTTTTTTAATCTTTTTTTTTTTTATTTTATTTACAGAAAAGCCAAACAAGCCTTCAAATATCAAAAATACTAGATGCAGGTGCAAATATAGATTGAAGTATTGTTTCAGGAAAGAAGACAAGAGCAAACTTGTCCAGTCCTGGAACTGAATTAACTTTAAATTATACTTCTAGAAACACTTCCCATGGCTGGAAGCAGAGCAGGTCTGCAGCTCTGGGGAGCAGCCACCCCTGTCCAGGCCTGCAAGTCCACCTATGGCTCCAAAAAGCTACAACAGAATCACGACTGCAGATCTTGTTCATGTCTTTCCAACAGCATTGTGCAAAGAGATCACGGCCCAGTTAGAGAGCAGGGGGCTGTATTGAGAAAAACAACCAACCCATCCTTCTCGGGCAGCTCAAGGGTTTTCTCAGTCTGCAGATTCCCCTCAGCAGTCAGTGGAAAGTCTCCTTAAAGTAAGGGGGTAAGGTCCTTAATGTGGATCTATCATCTTACATCCCCACAGGGGAAAAAGCAAAAATAAACCAAACCCAACAAACAGCTCCACAAACAAAACCCCACAACCATTCAACATGAGCTGAGAAAACAGAGAAATTGGGTAATCTTTCTTCTGCAGAACGCAGAAAAAGACCAAGCCCACCCCATGGAGCGATACACCTCACTGCATAGCTGATTTCTTTCCCTGACACTGCTCCAATGAGAGCCAAATACACAAAACCAAAGTAGAAACCAATGCAGTAAGAGATGGAGTCCAGAAATTTGTGGGAGCCACTAATAAAGCACATTCCTGCTCAAATGCAATAGGATTTTAGTAACTTCCAGCATGTCTCGGTTCACCACTTGTGAGTTCCAGACCTTTATACCTCTGTTGTTGGGAATTAAACAGTTGTTATTCCAGATCTAGAAATATATTTTCCCACCTTGTCAGAACCTCACAAAAACTTAGTTAAATCAGGCCATAAAGAGACCTCAGTAGCCAATGATACAAATAGAAAAATTAAGAATAGATTTGCTGTTATGTTTGAAAGGATTTTTTTTTTGTTTGTTCTTCAATGCCACAGACTGTCTTCCAGTGATAAATCTGTCTATGGGAGTCCCACACCTCTGAGCAAGGATTGCAGCACCTTGCATTGGGAAAGAGTGTCTGCTCTGCACACAAGACAGCCTTCCTGCCATACACATACTTACACATACTTTCCTACACTAATTGCACACTCCACAGAAAAAGCTAGGGGTACCATATCTCCCATACCCACCAGCAGTAAATTGGTCTGTGAATAGAGCAGGTGGGGTAGTAGGTGGAGAGAGGTTCTCCTCGCCCTCTACTCTGCCCTGGTGAGACCCCATCTGGAATATGCTGTCCAGTTCTGGGCCCCTCAGTTCCAGAAGGACAGGGAACTGCTGGAGAGAGTCCAGCACAGGGCTACAAAGGTGATGAAGGGAGTGGAGCATCTCCCAGAGGAGGAAAGGCTGAGGGAGCTGGGTCTCCTGAGCTTGGAGGAGACTGAGGGGCAAGCTTATTAATGGGTATAAATATGGAAAGGGTGAGTGTCAGGAAGATGGAGCCAGGCTCTTCTCAGTGACACCCAATGACAGGACAAGGGGCAATGGGTGCAAGCTGGAACAGAGGAGGTTCCACTGCAATATGAGGAGGATCTTCTTTACGGTGAGGGAACACTGGCAGGGGCTGCCCAGGGAGGTGGTGGGGTCTCCTTCTCTGGAGACATCCCAAACCTGCCTGGAGGCGTTCCTGTGTGACCTGCTCTGGGTGTTCCTGCTCTGGCAGGGGGAATTGGACTGGAGGAGCTTTCCAGGTCCCTTCCAACCCCTGATGTTCTGTGATTCCATGAATTAGCGATGTCCATAGTTTCCTTCAGGCCTTTGTTGAGCCCACTTTGATATATTAGGGGTAGTCATTTTTACCAAGAGGATCTCTGACATCACCCAGCTACTTCAAATGTGGAAAACAAAACAAGTGTCTATTTTGCATCCTGGTCATTTGGAGATGGGACATTCTACACAAACGCTGTGGCAGCCTGTGCATGCATGTGGTGGGAGGGGCAGGCCAACTCTATTTGCTTCTCTATTTTCTTCTTGAAACACTACCTTTTGTCCACAGCCAGTATTGTTTCAGGAGTGACTGTAATATGTTAAAGATGGGCTTGCAAGAAACGCTCTCGCCCCTTTTTAATTATTTCCACTGGATTTCAAAGCAATCATGATGCAATTCACAAGAAAAGGCAACTTCTATAACTATTTGAGAAAGTTTTATCTGTTGCATCACAGATATTTGGAAGTTCAGCTGTCCAAGCTTGTATTTTTTAGTTTCCCAAGGAACAGAACAATTAAAAGGTTTATCTGGCAGAGCCTCCCAACATAATGTCCAAATGAGAGACAACCAAAAACCTGCACCAGAAAAGAAAAGGCCAGGGAGCTCTGAGGCAACAACCAGGTGAAAGTCTGTGCTATTTGGGGAAGGGTGACTCGTGCTGCACTGAATACAGATCTGTTGTGTAAGACAGGGTGACTAATATCTGGTTGCTGACTCGGGCACCGGCCTGCCAGCTTATCAGAGACCTACCGGGCAGCGCTGCCTTTCCCCGCCAGAAAAGAGAGTGACTTGAGACACACAGGAGGTAAAGGCAACACAGCGTGGAATGGTGACAAAGTTTGCAGAATGAAGCCGGATTCTGAGATGAAAAGGAGTAAAACAGGAGCAGTGACAGAAATGGGACATGGAAAGTGGAGGGAGGATATACCCCACGCCTCAAGGAGAGCCTCTTGCAGTCACGGCCCCGAGCCGGGGGGGTAGGTTTCCTGTCAGCCCCGGGGAGGGACGTTGAGGAGAGGACTCAGTGGACTTTCAATGCCACTTCAGACTCTTGTGCCTTCTCATATATACTCTGGTCCCTTCAGGACTTTTGGTTCCCTGCACTAGCTGTTAATTCCCTGCTTGCTCCCAAGCTTCCTTCCCTGAGAAGGTTAAAGAACTTCTCTCTCATTTGTTCTTCCAAACATTTCCAGCCTCTTCAGTTCTGCTTCACCTCCCGGACTATTGGAGGGGCTAAACCCACTTCAGAGCACATTTCTTATCTCTGACCCATTTATTTGCTATATTTGTAATCCCTATCCTCTAGACCACAGCAGGTGGACTTTTTCCCAGTTCACAGGTCAGAGTCTCATCTGCAACTGAGATGTTTTGCACAGATTGCGACGCTGATGAGAAGAAACCCAAAGCACTAACGATGCCAATAGATAACATGACGACACCGTTGCGTATTGAAACTCAAGGCTCCTATTAAAACCAAAAAATCTAGCTGAAAGGAAACTGGTTTGGAAAAATAAAGCTACTGAGAGGCTAGAGCAAGACCTCAGCCCACTGGCCAAGGCTGGTAAGAAAGCACAGGTGGATAAATAAGCACAAACACGACTACCTTAGGATGCATCGAGGACAGGGCTGCTGTTCTGACAGTGTGCAGCCAAGAGACACGGTTAATTTTCCCAGCTCATTTGATAATGGCCTAACTGCTGCCATCAGCATGAGGGGCAGGTGGTGGGAACCAGTGACTTCAACAGGAGAAGAAGAGCTGGGCTGGTACCAGACATCCCTGAACACTGGGATGTCAATGAGAACACGTACGTATCAGTTAAGCACGGCATTGAAATAAAATTGCCCTCTACAAGGCGTCAGCTAAGGAAGATAAACCACAACCAAAGCCAGGAAACCTAGAGAGGAGGCAGGGACAGGGGGTGAATAACTTATTTAGTGAAAAATTAAGTCAAATAAACATAATAGCTCCATCTGGAAATACTTCTTTTTTTTCTTTTTTTTTTTTTTTGGGTGGAGCTCATAAAACCAAAAATTGCAGGCTGCTTTTTACCCAATGTTCTAATGATCTGAGGGCACTTAAACACTCCAAAATCTTCATTCCAATGTAAAAATGTGCAAATTGCAAGTGCAAAGATTTTTTTTCTTGAAACTGAAATTATTCAAGTCAATGGCTGACTATTACACCACAGAGGGTTTTGGTTATGATTAAAACATGTTCTGTGCTTTGTTCTTGAAGCAGAAACATGTTTATAAAGTTTTTAGTCAACAAATCTAAAAATTATTTAGAAATTATTTAAAATACCCCTAGAACCCCTTTCCTGGCTTCAGACACCACGCAGAATGTCACTATTTAAAAGGGAGAGCGTCATGCCTTAGAGAGGTTGAAAGCGGTTATCGCTGGGGGGGCTGCACGATACCCAGCAAGCCTCGTCACGACAGCACCGAGATCTTCTCACCCACAGTGCAGAACCTGGAACTTCTCCACATGTCAGAGTTCATTTCATATTTTGTGGCACTGATAAAAAAGAAAGGACTCCGCTGCTCAGGGTCTCCTGACGGAATTCAAGCACCGGTGCTCGGCTCGCAGCTCTCTGCTCCCTTTCCTGGCCCAGCTACGGTCAGGTTGCTACAACACATACTTCCTATTTGACTGAAAAGCCCCATCATAAGTAAAGGAAATATATTGGAAACGGACATTGTTCCGTTTCAAGCCAAAAAGCTAAGTTTTATGTATTTTGAATTGTGCCTATGATGGCTGTATTAAACAATAGTATATTTTGTTCTGAGTTACCCTCTATTAAAAGGGTTTCTTAAAATACGTTTTGCCTTCTTTGATGATTGTTTTCTTGCAAAGATAATTCAAACCAGCAAGGGCCCACCCAGTCAGAGCAACAAAAGGTCTAGTCCTTGATGAGCAGTATTTGTAAGCACTCACTACTAATATTAATTAATTTGATAATTTATCCTCTTTTTCTATTCATCAGTTGTCTCCATGTGGTTTAAATATTCATTCTCTGTTCAAAACTATTCACACTGGATGAATTTCATTCCTCTGTGGAGGAGCAGCATAAGGCATATGCATCACTTCAGTCCTCTGAACAGGGTTCAAATAAGTCTCAAAGCGCTATATTGTCTCTCAGCTCATGAATAAATTTCACCATTTGGCTAGATGCAGGCTCTTGCTGAACTGCTTGTTGCAAGTCACTCCCTGTGCTTCAGTCACTGCTGTGCTGTCTTACACTGTGGCCCTGAGACTCCATCTCCATGGCCTGGGATGTTTATCTCAGTGATGCGCCCACAGCACCTCCTAAATACCTGTGAGTGAGCCCAGTTTACCAGAAGAACACAGACCACCAGACTGTCCCTACCCTCGCTCTCCCCATGCCCCATCGACACGTCCCCACACCTGGGCCATCCAGGCACTCTCGTCCAAAGTCTTTCAATTTGGTTGGACTTGATGATCCCAAGGGTCTCTTCCAACCTAAATGATTCTATGATTCTAATTTCATCAAGATTTCTGGGTGAAAAAAGGACACCCAGAGGGTAGGTTTAAATTTAGACTTGGAGTAGCAGGGACCATCTTCTTCTTAAGCACAAGATACCACTCTTGTGGCTGGATTTCTTACGCCCACTCCACACACAGCCAAGCACAAAACAAGCAGAAAGCTCCAAGTAAGATTAGCTATTTAAAATCTGAACTGGGGTGAACTGTTTCAAGTCCAAGCTTTGCTCTCTTTGCAAATATTCTGCTAATAGACTTTTTCTTAGATCCTATGTGGAAATCAGTCTCAAAAGGTGAAGTCAATTGCAAGTTTTAAGTAATGGTAGAAATGCAGGAGTATTTTTCCAGCTCTGGCACTGGCCAAGCATTCTTTTCCATGAAGTTTGCTTTACGGTTCAGTATCATAATTAAACCAGAGTGAAGCAAACAGGTTACCCGCTCTAACAAACAAACTTATCAGAGAGTTACTTTGAGGGTGGAAGATAAGATTAAAAGGGAGCTCTCATTAAGAGCTCAGACAGACCATCTTCATTCATCCTCAAAATCACTCTGTAGATTGGCCAAGAATGAAAGGTGGCAGTGGGAGGAATGGAGAGCCATCGCTCTTATACAACCAAACTGCCCCGGCGATAAGTGATAGAAAATGGTGCTGTACATACTTAAAAGTTCAGCTAAGAAAATCCTCTGCTGTGTAAAACTGACGAGGTTAGCTGCACTGCCTATTAATATTACTGGAAAGTTATAAAAGATACGGCTCTGAGAACGCTCTGTCAGATTAGGAACTGGAATTTAAACAAATGCAACCTTCAGGAGAGACGAGGGCATTTCTAACTACCTTTGCCCTTTGCCACTGCAAGCTTCAACAAAGTTAAAAACCCCTATGAATCAACAGGGGAGCTCAGAAAAGTGGCTTTCACTTAGGTCTGAGTTATGTATGGGCAGTTCCATGACATACAAGCCCTCAGAAAACAAATCGCAGAGTGCTCCGCGCTGCATGTCCCCGACACACATCTGGGCTATGTCCCAGCGACATACACCAGCTACACCGCTCTCCCTCAGCCAGAAATGAGAAGAAACGAGCGTGGGAATGATGGATCACATTCTGAAAACACAGCCAGGACGGCCGTGCCTAACTTCTACCTGATCCTGCACTCTTGGAGCTTTCAAACGTTCTTCCCACAGCGAACAGGGCTTCTGTGTGCAAACACGGAGCAGAGTAAGAGACCAGCAAGCACTGCTGTACAGCAATCATGTTCACACAGTAGACCTTGGAGGAGAGTCACTTCACCTTTTTCATCTCAGCAACTATCTCAGCTTGTTGTGCCGGACCGCAGGGATGTGTAATTACCCTTACAGCCAGCTCGCTAGTTCTGACAGTCAAGGAGCGAGGCTGCCCTTGTCGAGGCACAGCTCCCAGCACTGACCAGGGTTTCACTCTGGGAGCCCGTGTCCCCACCCTGCAGCACAAGGCTTTTCGTGACTTACGCCACGTGGCAGGAGGAGAGACTCAAACATCCTTGAAAATCCTCATCTTCCCTCGACACCTCAACAAAGAACGGTGCCTGGCATTCCGGGAAGCCAATGAAATTAGCTGATGGAAAGGAGCAGGCACAGCTCCTCTGAAAGTAACGTTGAGCCTCTCTGTTTACCCTGAGGTTCCGGTCGGCTCCCGCTGTCAGCGATCGCAACGACAGCATGAACCCTAATGTAAAATACATGGGAGACACTGAATGATGGATGGGCAACTCTGAAGCCAATTCCTACCGGATCGTACTTTGCAATTCTCTCAGCGGATCAGAATATCTCCTGACTAGAACCACATGGCTTGGTTTTGAAATTTTAACTGACTGGAGCGTGTGAGACATTGTCCCTATGGCCTGTGACAAGGAGGAGCTCCAGTCAGGTGGCCACCTGTCATTTCAAACATCAAATACTGCCTGGGTTTTTGGGCACACACCCCCCCGTCAGACTGCTTTCCCAGAGGCCTTACCGTCAGGTCTGCTCAACAGCCAGTCTCTCTGAGGGACAGGAGAAGTTACAGCTGTGCCATGCCATCTCTGTAGCTTGTTTTAGAACAAGGCAGCGGCTTCCCTGGGCTCCACAAGCCCCACAGCCTTCACACTTGCTGCCAAGAAAATACAATCACGCTCCCAGCCAGAGGAGACGGGTTCTCTCTAAGGCAACAGGCTTCAGACAAAACTCTTTTAATACTTGCTTACTTAAAAACCCGTTGATTTGCTTATGACCTCTGGAAAACTCTGCTAGAAGAAGGAATGAAAGTGGCATTCTCTGGACATCTCGCAGAGAAGCAGCTCTTCCCGCCTTCTCAACGTGCTCCCACATAGTACAATAGACAGGCAACTTGGGTTTCCCTTTCATTTTTTGCTTCCTTTTCTGTTTCATTCACCACCTCCCTCCCACCTCAATAAATGGGTAAAAGGAAATCAAGCAGAGTCTGTTTTGCTGCCCTGCCCGTCCCGTAGGTTCAGGTAAAGAATCCTTCGCCCCGCGGTGTTAGAGCATGCAGATTCCCTAAAGCCTCGGCAGCGGCGGCAGAACACGATGATAGCACCACATCTCATCCAACGATTCCATCACCATGCACTGGAGGAGACACCAGCCATCCTAATTCCCACTTTCACTTTCCTTAGGTGCTCCCGACTCACAGCCCACAGCAGGGAAGCAGCTCGCTCTGGCAGCTGAAGGGTTTGCAGCCCTCTGCTTCCCTGCATCGAAAGCACTGCAGCCAGCATCCTGTTACAATTGTTTAAGCCACTAGAAGTCCTAATATTCACTTAAATCTTATTACATAGCGCTCTTAATTCTGGCTCTCCTTTTCTATTTCCCCGTTCAAGTGATTCTGATTTTTCTCGTTCTCAAAACAGTTTGAAAAAGACTGGAAAAATGAGAAACATAACCGAAATCTTTAGACAGTTCCATCCATTACACAGAAGCCCTGATAATATATTCTTTCAGGAAGGGCTGCACTACAGGATATATTTCATGTTTTAAAAAGTAACAGCCAAAAAAGGGATTGGGGGGTGGGGGGAATGGATTGTGCACAGTAACTGTAAAATTATAGCCCTCTTGTTTTGGATCTGGTTGCTAATGTGCTCAAAAAGATCTGCGCTTCATCATATTTTATAGGGAGGATATACAGCATGTGCTCTATGGGGAGCCTATACGAGTCCTAACATTGCTCAGAAGGACAGTTAAATAAATGACTCCACCAGTCAAGTCACTGAAAAATTTGTATTTCTGCCAACTTGCTTCCAGCCTCTTTGCATCGATGGATTGTGGTGGCAGCAGTTATGTCATCCGTACAGTTCAGAAGCTGGGAATCCTTACATCAGCTCTCAGACTTGCCTTCTTGTCCCTCCTACAGTTATCACTTGTTATTCTCGGCACTACCATATTCTCTAAGAGACTAGAGAGCCACCACCAGCACTGTGAAAATATGGTTGATTTTAAGCTGTTCTGGCTGATCAGAGCCTTCCCTCCGCAGCGTGTCTCACACAGACTGCCACAGGCCGCAAGAGGACGCGTGGTTCTGTGGGAGCACACATAACATCCTCTCAAACAACCTTTCCTCTTCAGCCCTCAACTGCTAAGATTTTGTACCCACCTCAGCCAAACACAGGCTCCTACTTGCCACGGGGGTGATTCAGCTGGAGGTACTGATTTTAAGGCAGCCAAGCGATTAGGTTATTTCTGGGGGGTTTATCAGAACATCCTCTATGAGGGGTGTCAAGACACAGGATTTTCTGAAGCCTGGCTTTATTTTTTATGCTGCCTCTTTGCCAGTGGTCCCAGTTCAGTGCCGACCTTGGTAAACATTGGAAAACTGTTGCCTGCCTCTGTTGCTCCTAACGTCCATGGAGCACGCTCAAGGCTACCGCTCCACAGCACACTATCTAGAGCTGCTCAGAAAGGAGGAGGAAATCATCTGAAACAATGCCACAGTGCCTTTCCAGTGGCAAACTTTAGCTAATACCAGCATGTTCCACCTTAAAAAAATATTGGCAAAAGTTGTCTTTTATTGGCAGCGCTGCTGGCTGAAGCCTGTCTCCAATAGATGTCTGATACATTCATGGACAACAGTTTATGATTCTGGCACTGCTGTATTTCATGGTTGGCTTAGAATGAGTCATGGCCTTCTCTAGATAGGTTTTTTTTCCCAAAAAATATTCCAAATACACTCAAATGCTGAATTCAACACAGCTCTGGTTTTGCTTTACAAGTTCTTCACAAGGAGCAGGCCTCTGAACTGCCTCCTGAGACAATGCCATGCCAATGGTGGCACATACCATCACTGGGCACCCACCGCGAGACACCGATGGAACCAGCTGTGTCTATAGTGAAGGGCTCGGGAACACCAGGGGGCTGCTCTGTCCCACCTGCAAGGCACCCTTAGCTCACTGCTCCCACCCCCAGCAGGGGTAAACGGGGTAAGTTGGCTGCATTGACCTCAGCTTACCCTGCACGTTAGGTGAGATGAACAGCAGGCCACATTCGACAGCGGACCGGGAAGGATCAGGCCCGGCCGGCTCCACGGCCGTCTACTGCTTAACACTGTTACTCCCACTGGCACGCCTCCGAGTAGGGGAAGGCACACTCCAGCTGTAGCTCATGATGTTGAACACACACGAGTTAGTTTATTGCTTGGTACTAATAAAAGGTTTCCAAAGAAGACTGACTCCTGTGCAGCATGCAGACTTTCCTGGTGCCGCTTCCAAGAGGGCTCCGCGCTCTTCCCAAACCAGCCTGAAATGACACTCTCTTATTCACCCTGTCAGGGAGACACCGAGAGCGGAGCCAGTGTTCTCCTCGCCCTCTAAACTGTCTGTGGCGAACACGACCGCTGTATATAAATACCAAACCCAAGAAATAGTTCAGAAGCAACCTCTGAGTCTATTTTTTCCTTCACAGAGATGTTAATTCTTACGCTCTTCTCAATTCAGATAGCACTACCCTTCTCTTGGGCAGCAGCGTTTGCCAGGCTCGACAGACATTTCACAATAAACTTAAAACGATGATGGTGAGTAATCCAACCCCGTGCAACAAGAAAACCTGAGTTACAGGGACTGACAGTAAAACCCAGCAGCTAATTCAGAGCCTGGACAAAGGCATCAGCATTGGAAGACTGTCCAGCAAAAAGGAAAAACAGCTTGCATGGCATCAGCCCTTTTCACAGGAAAATAATGTTCAGACTGAAAAGTAACGCTTACTGCAGGAATTTCAAACAAAAATGGTGCTGTTAATATAAAATGCTGGTTTGGTGTTCAGATTTGAAGAAAACTTAAGTGAACTTATATTTGAGTTGAGAAGTTAAATGAAAACAAAGCTAGAAAATCAAAAACGCTTTCATCAACACATTTTGAAAGTTTTAAACCTCTGAGTGAGATTACTCCCCCCCCCGAGTCAATTGTTCCAAACAGAGAAGGACACCACTTCAGATTTGAATAATATCTGGGAAAAGTCAAGACTAGCTCCAACAATATTGGTTTTGCTTGAAGCCCATTTCTACATTTAGTTAAAGAATTTATGCCCAGTTATTCTCTGGGAAGGTTCGGTGTCCTTCCCCACCTGTGAGTGCACTGGGGCACTCCCTGGCACAGCCGGCAACTCCGGTCCAGAAAACCAAAGAATGGAACAGTGCAGACATGGTTTGATTAAAAATATTAGCAAATCCAGCCAGTCCAGTGCGAGAGTCACAGATTTCTATTCTATAATGACTAGTCTTATATCAGATAGATAACGACTTCTGGGGAAGTTGTGTGGGGATTTTTTGTTTGTGGTGTTTTGTTTTGTTGTTTGTTGGGTTTTTTTAAGTAACAAATCGGTAGACTTTCAGTTAGTTTAAGGTCTGTTTTGCCTTACTCTAGGTATTCCGTGTCAGAAGACAACTGATTGTCCTCCTTTCCATGAGTCTGGAAGTTACCTATGCACATTCCACTGCATTTCTTGCTAGTGCACTTACGGTAAGTTCTATGACAAGTAGCAGAAGGTAACTCAAAAGATGGGTGTTCCGCACCCCAAGAGGCACGTACTGTGAGCATGCCGGGACCATGAGTACAAGGAAAGGGGTATCTCTCATTTTCTGTAAGAAAATGCTAAGCTGGTTTTTGATATCTGAATTGAAGAGGCAATTTACAGCTGAGAGCCCAAGTGGACACAAAAGTATTACGATGGGGGATTCTCTGATGACCCTATCAGTTGTTCCATACCAGATCTCATGTGTTCCATACTAGATCTCCAGTTAGTTTTCTTGCTTTTAAAAAGGGCCAGGTCCTCTGAGGTTTATATATTTTTTGGCATAGCATCTAGCAAATATCACTTATTAAAATCACCGTGTTTATCCCTCCATCGAAGTCCCTGTACAGCAGAGATTGATCCCCTCCTGCCTACAGCAGGACTGATTTAAGCATGACCCAAGCCACGTCATGAAGCATGTCAAAAATGATCCTGGCAGCACCAGGTTAAAGCTCCTTGATAGCAGAGCTCTAACAAGAGGTTTAGCCTCCTCCCTACCCCTTTTCCCCAACTGTGCATCATCCCAGCCACGGTCCCAGCTGATTCACAAGCATCTCTCTGGTCACCCACTGGAAGCTCAAGCTTTGCTGCAGTTTGTGTTCTCTGTACAGGACAGCACTGCCCCAGTTTCCCGTCCTGACCTTTTTGCCCTCTCTGTAGGGGCTACACTTTCAATCTAATTGAAGTGTGTATTGGAAGGGGATCTTCCAAGCAGCTGCTCTCAGCAGTGCTGGGTCACACTCTGGATCAACGTGCAGTGATTTAGGCCTACAATTCTGAAGCACAGTTGGAATTTCCCATCTCAGCCAAAGGACTCATTGGGCTGAGATCCATGTTGAAAAGTGGCTTAGATACTTTGACCATGTCCATATCAGGACCTCAGTTGTTAAAAACTCTAGTTTTCTGGATGTCCTGAGAGCTACTGGAGTTCCAAGACCTGCCTCAGTGCCTGCGTTACACCTACACAGAGCAGCAAGGATGGGCCGTCTGATCACAGCTCCATCTGCACAGCCTCGAACTTGCTTAAAGCTGTGAGCTTAAGGTAAAAATAAACTGCAATATTTTTAAAACAGGTACAAATCAATTAATAAAGTTAATTCAGGAGAGTGGCCAGACACAGAAGGATTTATAAAGAGGCTTGAGTAAAATCAATGTCCTTATCAATGTAATTGATGAGTGTAAAATCAATGTAATTAACTCCTAATGAATACATGCCCTATGACTTATGTGTGCTATGACACTGTAGCCTGAGTTAATACATTTTGTTTTGTGTTTAAAAAGCCCTGTTCCCAAACAAAAAAGCACACAACCACCACAAACATTCCCCCAAAAAAGGATGCAGGTGTGGAGGGTGAAATGGGCCCTGCACTGCCTGGAGGCAAAAGCCAGCACACACTGCTGTGTCACCTGCACTCCCGACACTCTCCCCATTTATACTTAATCAGCATCAGTCCTGATAAATTATTTACCCTGGAGGAATGCAATGGGACGCCAGTTTGTCTGTGCATATGCTCTTCTATTCTGCTAGACTAAATAAGCAGGGTTGGGGGCAGGGGAAAGAGCCCTGATTTCTTTCTGCCCCTGGTGGCTCTACCTCATACAGCCCTGGAGTCCCCCTGAGTCACAAGGCACGTTTGATGCACCCTTGACATGAGAATCCTTAAAAGGGAAGTTCAGGGTAGTGGTCATGCATCAAAGCATGTTAGACACAACAGGTCTCCGAAACAATAAACTATCTCCTAGTGAGGTTGATAGAGGAGTGAAATCTAAGAGATACCACTTGGAGGCAACCAACCACATCAGTACCCCAGATAGCATAATCTTGCTTAACCTTACTCCTAAGGACTGGGCTTAAGGCTGTAGAAGCCCGTTCCGATAGCAGAACCACACGCTTTTGCGCAATCGTTATCCTTAAACTGCAGTTACGTCCCTGCAATACCCATTGCATGGCACTTGGTGTGCAAAAGAAGTGGCTGACCCCTGGAGAGCCTGTGAGGGGGCTCACTGTACATTTTCATTGCTTGCTGAACTGCTTAGTCATGACTTCAATATTAATTTAACCTGGATCCAAAGAGATTTAATTTCTAGAGCCCTTCTAGGTAGAGTTGCCCTTTAGTGCATCTGCTTTAAATAGACATGATGGGAGATTAGACAGCCCAGTCATGTCCTGCTTTGAGGTAAAAC
>VZTM01006229.1:255841-278355 GCA_013400555.1 Jacana jacana | reverse complement strand
CTCACCCAGTCCAGGCTGGGACTTTTCCTGATGCTGCTGGGGACGTGAGAGTCACCCTGGGAGCTTCATATGGTTTTGTATAGATTGTATCTATTTCATTATTTTTGTCTTTTTTTTTCTCAATTTCAGTATTAACAGTTCATTATAGTAGTTTAGTTCCTTCTAAACTCATAAATCTCCTTATCCTCTTCCTCTCCTTTCTTGTTTGGGGAAGGAAGGGCAGTCTGTCAGTCTGGATTTGGTAAATTTGGCTGAAACCACAGCAATTAGCAAGAGAGATTTACATTTTTAAAATATGACCCAGGGAAATGTAGATGAAAACAAGCACCTGACAGGAACATGCAAGGAGCAGTCTCCACAGATAAAGGATAGACATCTGGTAGACTGTATTTCCATTTTTTTGCTTAGGTTTCCCATTTGTTTCATGGAATAAAGAACTACAGCCAAGAGTAAAACAGCCCCAGCTCTCCCCATAGCACTTTAGCATCAAAAAGGTGAAAAGTGTGTTGTGAGAAGTTCAAAACAGACCAAAAAAAGCCACATGAACACCAAAATACTTTTGTTTTCCTCACGTAGCATACTCTGGAATCAAAGGCGTTAGAGGCAGAAACCTGCCCACGCTTCGAAGGAGCTCAGAAAAGCAACAGCTCCGAGAGGGGACTCTCACAAAGAGACTGAGGCAGGAACACCAAAGGCAGAAGTCCCTGCTCAGACGAGCATCTCTTCTGTGTTAAGACAGCACCATCATTCCTGAGATACAAGATTACTCTGACAATCCATCTCCTCACCCTTTAAAATAGATTACAAACAAGTAAACTGTGCTTTTAGTACAAGCTTACTTTCATTCTCTTGGAATATGACAGGGGTGGAATAAAGATCCTCCCTATCTAACTTTGGGCCAACCCTCATTCTGCATCACCATGCCCAGAGGAAACGTCTGGGACCAGCCCACTGTTCAAACAAGAAAACTTCTCCCTGAGGAGGCTAGGAAGGAGAGAAAAGAATTAGCCTGGGTAGAAGAAGGGAACGAGGGTGATGAGCTGGAAAACAGAGATGTTGATCTGGATTCAGTACAGGATCAGAGATGGGAGGGAAATATGACTCTATGTCACCCATCTGCTCTCCTAATTCTGGAACAGCATGAAACTGTACCCAGTCTGCCCAGACACAACTCCTACACGCCTGGGTGAGGAAGAAGCAGAGCATATAGATGACTCCATTGGATTTATTCCATTTCCACCAGGAGGAATTCTGGCTGCCTTGTCAGGGCAGGCCTTGCTTCCCCGAGCGGTGGAAAGCGAGCATCTTCCCCGAGGGAGCGTGAACCATTCTGTTTAACTTCTCCCCTCCTGTTCCCACCCTGGAGCCCAGACCTAGGGCAGCACTGCCCAAAGCGACCACGTGAAATGCCTGCAAGCTTTTCATGCTCATCTAACCAACACACAGACCTGGGGGTGTAACCAGGTCTCCTAGAGGGGTAGGTAGGGTGATGATCGGCTGCGATGAACGACTCAAATAAGCCAGAGCCATGGACTGTGGGGAGAGTTAAACCACATTTTGCAGTTGGCAAATGGTACCCAGTGAAATGCCCTCACGATCCTGTGTGTCCTAAACCCCCTGAACGTATCGCTCAGGGTGAGTCACCGCTTTAATGGCATTTCTCTATGTATTTGAACGGTTCTTTGTGTATTGCAGACCTGAATTGTGTCTCACATTTATCCCAAATGATCCAAGAGAATTTAGATGAATTGGATATATGTCACAAAAATGGGAAGTTTTGTTTCTAAAACTTGTTGGAGTTGCTAGGGGACAATGTTATAGTTACCTACTACAGCATTATTTACAAAACCCAAACACATTAAACCACAGAAATTGAAAACTGAGGGCATCATAAATCTTAGATAGTACAGGGTCAGACAAAAAGATGTTATCCCTCTCCAGAAAATACTTCAGTATGAGGAGCAGAGCTGAACTCCACAGATCAGAACTATCAAATAGTTTTGCTATCTAGATTTCAATTAATAATTGATTTAAAATACACCACTAAGTGGCCTCTGTCAACCAAAGCACTTCTATGGGTTGAGATTTCATGTCTTTTCTTTTTGTTTTTTTAATAAAACACTCAGAGCAGTGGTTTCTTGGTTATGGTGTCATACATTCGCTTGAACAGAGCTGTTTCTGAGGAACACAACAGCAGATGTTAAATGACAAAGCTTCAGCAAGTGACGCAGTAAGACCAAAACCACAGTAGCTTAGAGCTAGAAAAATCTCTGAAACTATCCTGTCACAGGGCAGATAGTGCTTCAGCAGCCTGAAACAAAGAAATACGTGTCATAATTCCAACATAAAGCTCTTATTTCAGGATTGACCAAAATGCAAAGGCAGCAAACAAGAGACTGGGAAAACCAGAGTTTTAATTCTAGTTTTCTTTAAGTAAAATTTAAATTTTTTTGCACTTAAGTTGTGTCAAATAAAGTTGTCCTGTGACTGGGGAGCTCCATCACAGAGGAGGATCTCACACGTAGTTGGATACTCTCCTGTGGGCACTCTGGATGTGGCTGCTGGACTCCACAGGGACCTCCAAACTCCAGCAGTGTGAACACAATTAGCTGCACTGCTGAGCTCGAGGACTTGCATGCGAGTGTGGACACCACTGCCAGGGACAAGACAAATGCAGCCACGAGGCAAAAGGCAAGAAAACCTGGGTGGCTTTTCTCCCCAGCAGGGAGCAGGCTGGCCACAACTACAAATGGCTAATAACTGCACACGATATTCCACCCTTGTCAGGATGTGACCTGGGGCGAGTCACCAGCTCATACTATGTCTCAGGCAAAAAGAATAGGTACCTGCTGGCTCTGAGCAGGTGAATCTGGATCTGCTCCAGAATGACCTTTACTTTGGAGGTAGAGCCCCCACCTCCTTTCTGCCACATAGTTTCACAGGATCACAGAATTGTCTAAGTTGGAAGGGACCTTTAAGATCATCCAGTCTGACCATCAACCTAACTCGGGTATTGAGTTAACCTGCAGGGTTCCCTTAATGCCCAGGTTCACATCAAGATAATGGCAGTGACCCACGGGGCTATGTGACTTCCAAACATGCTTGTACAATAGAGAGGAACTCTCTTTTTAACAGAAACACACTAAGGGCATGGAATAGCATGAAAAGGCTGGACATTAGGAAAAAAATTCTTCCCAGCAAGAGTGGTCAGAGCCTGGAATGGGCTGCCCAGGGAGGGGGTGGAGTCCCCATCCCTGACTGTGTTTCAGAGTAGATTAGATGTGGTGTTGAGGGATCTGGTGTAGGGGAGAACTTGTAGAGTAGGGCTGATGGTTGGACTCCATGATCCCAAGGGTCTCTTGATTCTATGATTCTATATGACAACACTATCTGCTCTGTCAATAGTGCACCCTTCTTCTTGCCCTCACCCATTCCCTTTTTTGTTTTGCTCTTGGTGAGAGCTGTGCATTTCAGGGGTTATGCTGCCTTCATGCTTCCAATTTGTTCGAAGTTTGACTATTTTATAACATACAATGCTAAAAGTAAGTCTATTGTCACCTGCCAACGTTAGCTTTTTAGTGATTTGGGGGTTAACTTGTCCACATCCTGCCTTCTCATCACCTCATGTTTTGCTTTGGGAACACAACTCTCCAGCAGCAGGAAACCCTGCACGTGGTGTATACTGGGAACAAACCACCTCTCAGGCCTACAAACCAATGCTCACTGTGCCCTTACTTAGCTTCTGCAGCACGGCAAAGGAACGCCGTGTGCCAGCTCATGGAGCATTTTATAGTGCCCTCAGAGCACCGACTGGTCATATGGCTTAAGCCCACCTTGTCTTCAGTGATGATTAACAGGAAGAAATAAGAAGATGAGGTGTGGAATAAATCATTTCTTACACCAAATGCAGCCAGGGAAATTCACTGAAATAGTTTTCTTGTATGAGTTTCCATCTAACAATTCCTACAGTCGTCACAAGAGCCTCATGTGAACAAAAAGGGTGGGTTTTTATGATCACAGATGGGAAGGAGGCAGGTCCATGGCACAATATCTCTGTTAGAAACCCTTGATCTGAAAGTCTGGGAAGTTCTAAGTTGGCACCAAAATAGAAACACTCGAGTGATAGAGGGATGGACAAACCACAGGCCACCAGATAGGAAAAAATATGATACCCTAATGTGAGGCCCCACATACGGGAGAGAAGATCTGGACAATGTTACCAAAGAGAGGGAAAGGGAGAGAGAGGCAGAGAAAGGAACCACCAATACAGAGGTACGATATTATGACCTACAGCAGAGATAAGGGTGCTGCACTGTAGTTTCAGCTCTGTACCACCAAAGATGTACTGCTTAGCATAACTATTTCTGATTGCTAAAGCTTACTCATTTACCTACCTATTTGCTCAAAGACAAAGCACTGCAGCCCTTATCAGTTTGATCCAACCCAATGGCAAAGGCTGCAAAGATGCTTCTGTCCTGCTGTATCTAAATGCCTGCTGCTCTATTTACCAATGAACCTGTATTTGTTATTGACTTCTCTCTTAACTTTATTCTATTAAATGCCATCTCATCATTTTTCTGGTAGCCAGGGACCTTTCACTATGAGGACTTGGCTATAGTAATACCCAAAAGGTGCTGATAGCAGGGTGCTATCAATGTCTCCTCTTCAGGGTGAAGGTTCATACCTAGCCACCACGTGACACAAGGTGTTAACTTCATACTTGTTTGATGGTAGATTGGCAGCCCCCCAGAAAATAGTTTATCTAGGTACTTTTATGGCACTCATCACTTCAGTATCTGGTGTCTTCCAGAATTCAGTCCCTATTAACGTATGTGCTTATCCACAGTCTCTCTGTCTGCAATGGAGTAATACCACCCAAAATAGCTCCTTCCCTAATTCTGAGCTGCAGCCCTCCAAACCCAGCTGCTAAAATACCATTGCTGAACACTTGATTAAGCCAGGCTAGGCAGAGAAGGGCAAACTTCCAGTGCCTCGGTATATAGGGCACAACCAGGAGAGGAACACCGGTAATCGGGGGGCACAACTTCAGCACAAAGAGAAACCGGACACTTACTCCATTGACATCGTACTGAGTAACCTGAGAGTGAATTGCTGCAAAGTTGGCTTACAGAAAGGTTGGGAAGGAAGTCCAAATAATGCTGAATGAAAGACAGGTGGTGAAATACCAGGTACTGTTGGTGATGAACCCCACCTGTGCTCATTCTCGGCACAGGTAAGACCCTTTATGGACCACTGTAGGGCAGAACGATGCTGCCTAAGAGGATAGATGCTAAAAGTATTGACCAAAGGCTGCCTAAGAGGATAGATGCTAAAAGTATTGACCAAAGACTGTGAAAGTACAAGTCAGAACTGGAACTAACCTTTTCAACATCTGCTCAGTGTCAGCAGAGCTGTCAGCAGTGTGGAGTTTGAATACATTCCTTGAGAAGCCTATCTTCACTTAGGATGAGATTCCAGTTACAGACAAAATCAGTGATGCTGTAACATTCATGAAAGGCAGCAGAGGGGAAACCTTACTCTCCCAAGTTCATAAAATTTGACAAGAAGAATCTTCCTTCTGTCATGGCTTCTAACTCAACCAGTTTGGGATTTTGTAGAAAAGGAAGTTCTGCAAATACCATAGAGCTCTCCCCAGAAAACGTGAAATGGTTTGTACAAAATCTCATTCTGGAAAAACACTGAGAAAAAATATTTTGCTTTCAACACAGTTTTCACTTATTTCTCAGAAGACTTTGATAAAATGAATTTATCTGGGATTTGGAACCTTATGGTTCAAACAAGCCATAGCAGAGTCCATGGTCCTTCACGCAACAGAGAGAAACCTGCAAGAATCCCATGTGATTCTCAGAACAGCAAGCAGCAGTCCCACACTGCGTTACACGGCCTACACTGCACAGCCTGCTTTATGTTACAGCAGAGGACAGGACACCCCACAAGCTGCAGATACAAGTTTAAGTTGTAGGAAGACTGCCTGCCTCTCCAGACAGGACCCCAGGCCAAAGGCTGCCAGATAGCCATGGCTGTGGCCATGCCCTGGTCACCCATTCCAAACCTCTCTCCCTCACAGATTACTTTGCCACTTTATACTTAAAGAATTTCACTGACTTTCTGAGCCAGCTTAAAGAAAAGCAAAATACATAGTACATACCTTGGGAAGAGTACATACTGCTTCTGCAGCAGGGTTCAGAAAAGACTCGTTATAGGCTGGGAGCTCTACCAGGGCCTGTGACAACACGGATGGAGACAGAGCATCCAGATGATGAGGCTATCCTTTGGCAGGCTTACACCAGCTAGAAGAAAACTTTCCACAGGACTAATTGCATCTAAGCTGTCATGTCAGCCATCCTTCCGTGCAGGCATAAGAGAGTGCACTGCTCTGAGTGACAAAGCCCAGCAAGCTAACAGCAAATTCTTGCTCTGTGCCAGCCACACATCCACCACAGCCCACACAATGCAATCCGCCCCTGGCAGGAGGCACTGGTAGCCAACTGATCTGCTGGGTGGTGCATGAGGAAGAGTGCTTGTGGTCACCTGCCCATCCACCTGGCCTCTCCTCCTTGTTCCCCCACCGAACCATCATTCTCAAGTTCTGTCTTGATTACTATCTCACAGAAACTACAACGTCACTCAGCGGGCTCAGCTCACGTACAACCTCAGACATCGCTTTGGGGGCAGAAAGGAAGGGACTTTGATCTCTGAAAAAGTCATTATACTTTATAGCTTGAAACATGACATGCAACCTAGGAATGAATCTTTGAACAGGCTTTTTGTCCATGTTACTCACAGCTGTTGTCTATTATTGTTAATAAAAGTTTATTAGTAGTGTTTCACAATCATATTCTTGTAAACAAATAAAAAGGAACAAATCCAGAGTGTTTGGCTTGGGTTGGTTGGGGGGGGGGGGTGGTTGGTCAAAAAGAAAAGAAAAAAAATTATCCAAACAATTGCATTAATTTTTGAGATTCTATAGCATAGCATGTGTTTTTAAATCATAGCTTTTCAGTAGCAGTCAGCATATGTGTAATGAAGGAGACCAGAATGACTGAGTTTCTCTGTGTGCTACTGACACAGACTCACACAGGGAACAAAATCTGTAATGGCTCAAGAACTTTAATTTCACAAACCTGGACCCCATCTTCCAAGTCATTCCTTAGCAACCATGCAGTAAGCAGTAAAACAAACACATCTTCACTGATCACCCATTTACTTCTTTTCATTGATTATGCCACATTTTTCAACTAAAATCCTGGTATATTGGGAAGGACTAAATTTACTAATGTCCTTATAGCAAGTGCTTACTTTGCAGAGAGAGAGGTATCTCCGTAGCACATACTCATACACCTTTGCCCATGGGAAAAATTCCTTTTCCACAGTTCCAGACAACTCTTGTTTAATTTGATTCTATTAAATTCCTGGAGAAAGCTTCTCCCAAGATCACCATCGTGCTGCATCAGTAGGTTACAGATGTCAGAGGGGGAAATGAAGGGCATGGGAAATAAGATTGGCAGCTGATGGCAAGTAGAATTAAAAGACAACTAAGAAATTAGATACTAGAGCATCAGGGTTGTTTGATGGAGACAGAGATGGTTAAAGGAAAACTAACACTTTCTGTAGGAAAATGGTGCTTGAGCATGTATGGCGATGTAGTAAACACGGTGATAAAATCACCTGGTTTTGGGAAGGTCACAGAGAAAGTGTTGAAAAGCACCTAACTCACATGCAACCAACCTGAGAGCTCAGCACACAGGCAGTCACTAGGAGAGAGCACATGAGGAACCCTGAGGAAGACACTTAAAGTGTGTGTTATCGCTGCTGGAAATCACAAGAACCCCAAGGAGCTAGGGTGGAGAGGATGTGGTTTCCTCTCAGCTCCCTCTCCTAGGATGTAATCTCAGCAGTGCTCTCTCGGCATTCAAGCTGCTAACGTTCCAGCATCATTCTAACTTCCTCAGCTGGCTGCTACACCTCAGCTTGGCACACATCCCCCTGTGCAGCGGCTACTCTGGGAGCCCCTGGCCCGCTTGGAATAACTCTGGATGCTATCAACAGGATGGGATCCCAAGGAATGTTGAGAGCTGAGATGTATTCCCAGCTGTGGCACAGACACCAAGTGGTGTCTGAAGCAAATAACTCGCTTTGCTGGCTTGATGTGACCGGGTAGATTTCAAATTGGTGATTGAGCTTTTCCTCATCCAGGGGTGTGGTTTCACACTTACAAAAGAAAGATCAATAGAATCGAAATCTAGTTTTAATCACTTATTTATCTGAAGAACAGGTTCCCTCCTTCTGCAAGAGCAACGGTCAGGAACAAGTTCTGCTGCTCAAGTCGATTGAGGAGAGGTGGTTGCAGCTTTCTGTGCAGATGGATCTCTTCTACTGGTAGAGCAGACACGTGTGATGGCTGCTGGGATAGCTGCTTCCCCCAGCGCCCAGGCAAAAGAATGTTAAAACGCCGACTTCCATTATAAGTTCTCTCACATGCAAATTCAACGGCTTGTTCAAATATTTGTGAGAACCACGACACTGCCAAGTAGTGGGAAGAGGCAATCTCAAAGGCTGGCCAAAGAAAAATTAATAAAAACTTCCAAATAAAAATGCACCATTTCCACCCCCCCCTTCTCTGTGTGATCACACAGTGTCATCGGTTAACTCATACCAGTAAAGCCACTGGAAGTTTCAAAGCTTCACCTTAAATAAGAGATGGGCACAAATCAAAGCTCTGGAAGGGAGCACCCTAAAATTGTCTAACGCTTTGAATTCAAACCTACTTGGCAGCACGGACCTGTCTTTTATTTAATGTCTGAGTAACAAATATTTGTCTGTGAGAACATGAACAAACTGCTTCCCGAACATAAAACAGAATCCTTTTGAGATTTTGGACCACACAGTCGTCTTCTTCCTTAATGGACTCCAGTAATTTAAGAAATTCTCTTATCTCATAAGTATAATAGAAAGAGGGATGCTTCCAACATACTGAAGTATGCTGTTTTGGGGTTTAGTTTGGTTTTAGCTTTCTTCTTTTTCTATAGTATAAATTTTAATTGGCACTATATCCATAAATCTTATCTGAATGGAAGCATTTGGTTGAGGAAGACAGAACACTTCCAAGACACTCTCAACTTGCAAATTAATCTTAGGGGGCCTAGACTCACTTGCCTTCTTGGCACTTCTGAGTTCTTTAAAAATGATTCCAGCTACAGCTATAGCCTTTCCTCCTCAGGAACTGTTCCTTCTACCCGCTTTACAAACTGGGCCTTGCTAATGGCAGTAGATACTTCATTCTTTTCCAGTTAATTGTGCTTCGTCAAATAAATGTCCCCTTATAACACCCCTCTGTAGTTTCTCACAGTTTGCTATTAACAACAGAACAGCAAACGTTGGAGGAGTCTGAGTCTAAAGAGACCTGAACATCTAAGGAGATGCAGGTTGATGCCCCCTTCATCAAAATCCTGTCTCCTATACTTTCGGGTAGGAGCCTGGATACCAACATCAATGTGTTCTTCACTATGGCCAGTACGCTGGGACAGAAGCTGTTCTTGTGGACTCAGCACAACACCCTGATGTGAGTATGGGGGGGAGCAGGCTGCCTGTGTATGGTGCTGAAATACCTGCTGGTGACATGTTAAACAAAAGAGTAGAAACCAGCCCCCAAAAGCGCTAAAATTCATCCAGATAAAATCATTTGCTTCGTTGTACATCTTCCCTTGTGGTGCTGTTCAACTCTGTGTTCTATACAGCATTTTCCTTTTCCATTTCATATGTTAGCTAGCATTGGACTGTGGGGTTTTCCCCCTGCTTTATTCCTGCATTCACTCTCCCAGTTTTTCCACCTCCTGCTTAGTTATAGAGCTCAGCTGATTTACGGTTCTTTTATTATTGTTTGTTTGTGTAATTTGGTGGAGGTGCAGATAGCTGTCTGCTTTTATTGGTTCATTAAATTGGTTGTTCCCATGGCAACTTTTTAGTGCATTCTTTCCTGGGGTTTGAAGGATGCTTTGAGGTTTTTCTGTGGTGGTCTGGTAATCTTCATCAGACTGCAACTTGCCCTCACATCTTCCTCCATGTCTTGGTTGTCTCGGTGTCTTAACTCTTGCCTGCTAATGTGGATCTGATGGCCTTGCATATTGCAATTCCTATACGGCCACCTAAATGAAACTTATGGCACATGGGATATAAAATCCAGACAGGAAAAACAGACCCATGATTAAAATATAGCCTATGCATAGGGGTAAGGAAATCTATTCCCTTTCAATCCAGTTTTCTTCTGTCAGGAGGATCTCAGAAGTATGTATAGTGGTCCCAGGGTGTTTTGGGCCTAACTCTGCTTTGAACATCTCAGCCCTTTTACAACACACAAGCAGCAGCAGGACAACTTAAAAGACAACCTGCCTACACAAAAAAAGAGTTTCTCAAGATCTTCCCAAAAAATTAATAAAATAGTGGTAGCCCTGGATCATGGAGCCCTCAACACAGAAAGGACAAGGTCCTGTTGGAATGGGTCTAGTGGAGGGCTACAAAGATGCCCAGAGGGCTGGAAACCCTCTGCTGTGAAGACAGGCTGAGGGAGCTGGGGTTGTTCAGCCTGGAGAAGAGGAGGCTCCAGGGAGACCTCATAGCAGCCTTCCAGTACCTGAAGGGGCTACAGGAGAGATGGCGAGGGACTCTGTGTCAGGGAGTAGTGACAGGACAAGGGGAAATGGCTTTAAATCGGATGAGGATAGATTTAGAATAGATACTAGGAGGAAATCCTCTGCTGTGAGGGTGGTGAGAGCCCGGCCCAGGTTGCCCAGAGAAGCTGTGGCTGCCCCATCCCTGGAGAGGCAATTGTTCTGCATGTTCTGCTAACCAGAAAAATGAAGCCACGCAAGAATATTCACGTACTGAGCCAGACAGGAAAATTTACCTCTATTTTTCTGGAATCATATGCATGTTCACATATATTTAGAAAACCAAGATTATTTTTTTTTCTGGTTTATTTCTTATGAAATACAACTTGCTGCCCGCTGGGCTCAAGTGTTCAGGTAACTTGTCCTTAGTGTCCCCACAGCTTCACTTCTTTTCTAGTGTTTACCCTTTAAACAGCCTTGTGGACTGTGCAACTATTGGAATTGAATGATTATTTGAAAAAGACCAAAACAACTATGAAATACTCTTATGCTAGGCTTGCCTTCTCCACTAAATTATATACGATTTTCCCCTAATTGTTCAAATAGCCCCAAAATAGTACTGACTGAAGGTCTGACATTTTATTTCGTAAGGGCAACTCTGTTACCATAATTCTTCACATCCATTTCTACTGAAGAAATTGCAGAAAAGGAAAAGATCTAAAGGCACAATGCAGATTTTGGTTTTAAGAAACTGGAAAAGTTGAGAGGGCCCAGAATACCTACGTCCAGGTGGCAGAAGTTCAGAGCTTTGTTTGCATTCATGATGATGAGAGGTCATTTGAATCCCTAGGGAAGCACGCAAACCAGTTGCTAAAAGGGCAATTATGGAAACAATTAATAATGGGCACAATAATGCACATCATCATTTTTCCAAAGGGTCAGGAAGGAAGCAGCTCTGAGATCCCATTCAGGCCACCTGCAGACTCAGGCAGGGCTCGGTCAGTTAACACTGTCCATAGTCAGAAGGTACTATTTACAAGTCAAGGTACTACAGGTGGATTTGAGAGATTTAAATTAGCAAAGTCTTTGAGTGCTTTGCAGCAGCTTTGGAAGAAAAAGCCAAGCAAGCTCTGCCAGGGAGTAAACCCACCTAATCCTGGGGTTTGTGCCTGTGGCTTGGTAGATTGAGCAAAGATGGTTTAGATTAGTCCTTTTTCTTTTGTCTAATACTTTCTTTGGTAGAGGTGGATTATGGTAGCCAAGTTGCCTTTGTAAAAGGGCATTGTGAAGCCTGTGCTAATTTAGGACACTATTTATTTGGATCACTTTGGAAAAATATTATTTAACTCAATGGAGAATTCTACCCTCGTCTAAAAAATTCTGTAGTTTGTTTTTCTCAATCATCTCATAGTAAAAGCTATTGTGTGTTACAGTGCACAGAGCAAGGCATTATAATCATGGCCAGTAACTTATATACGCTTTGGGATGAGCTAATCCTATTGGGTTTCCATAGTAAAGCACTGATTTCATTCTTACTACGATTCTGTAGGATGTTTCCACAGGAAAAATTTGAGCTAATGCAGAATCTCTACTATCTTCCTCTTGGCCTCCAGCTACTACAGAGCGTAACAATTATAAACTGATAAATCACTCTGATCCTTCTGACACCCTCCATTGACTAGGAGGGCAGTGGTACATACACACATGCTCCTGCCAACATTAAATAACGGCAACTGAATTAACTGAATGGTGATTTAGCCTCAGCTAAGCTTTTAAGGGCAAGGTTTTTTCTATCAAATAGGGATGATGGTCGCACTTCCTATACTCAGATCTTGTTGCGCTTTAAAAGTCCAGTTTATGAGTCTGCTGATTTCACTAGGCACTTTGCCCATGCTGAAAAAGCAGGATACTAGAGCTGAGTCCTGCCATACAGATTTAGGAGGAGGAGAAGGTATAGCCAGTTTAAAACCTCTTAAACTCCCACTAATGTGTGGACAAGAACAAGTCCCACATGGCACAGGTACAAGTGTGCTTTATTCCAGAAATTTTTACATCCTACTATAAATAATTCCCAGCCTTTGGATGCATTGGTCTTGGGCCCCTGTCATTGTCATCCTCCCTCTCACCCCTCCAAGAGGGCTCCAATGGCTGATATGCTGAGTGCCGTATCTGTGTGTGTTTATCTAGCAGCCCTCGGCCCACAGAGCGGTTCTCTCTCCTGCTGACACAGCTGCAGTAGTATTTGTAGAGGTTCACTACAATATCTGGAGTTTGGTAGTTCTTTTCCCTCTTTGAGGAGAAAGGGCAAAATGGTGGGTGCTGGGAACAGAGAGATGGTCAGGATGAGCGCAAGGTACTCGCTAGACTCAAACTATCAAACCCTTCTTTGCTCCCCCACAAAGCTGGCATCAGCTCCATTGGCCAGCACGCACTGCAGCGATACGTAACCACGAACCTCCCCCCCAAATTCAAGGTCTGCCACTTTTGGGGCAGGGACTAGAGTGACCATATAACCCCAGTGTAAAATAACCGTGCAGGAGTTGGTGGGCTCTCTTGCTCATCCCCTGCCCCCTCTCCCGCCAGGTGACACTAGCAGAATCTGCCAAAGACAACCCTCCGCTTAGGCCACCTTTTTGGCAAAGCAGCCTTGTTTTCAGTTTGCCTTTGCTGCTGCCTGAGGCTGCCTGCACCAAGAACACACGTGTAACTCCAGATAGGAGCCCTAATGCATTCATTCCAGCTGTGAAATGGCATCCTAGGAAAAAAAAGGAAAGATGAAGCACAGGGTACGGCAGAGGGAAGGCAGCAGAAAATGTTGTTCATGTTTCATCCCTGGAGAGCGCTAAATTAAGCAAAGAATTTCATTTTCAGAAGGCATTTTTTAATAATGTCATTATCATGCACTTCATAACAAAAAGAATGCAGGGTGGACTTCAAAGCGTGTGATTTTCCCCGCCGGGGTCTCACTGTATGTTCACCCAGTGGCTAAATCCTGAGTGGTCTCATGGCTCTTTTCTGGACTGCCTGTACATTACTGGTTGTGACTCATTAACTAATGGCAGCACTGGGCAGATCCCGGTTTCCCTTCCAGTTAGACCTGGGAAGTCCATTTGACTATGACAAGCAGCAAACCAGAAAGAGACCGTCACTACATGTTTGAGAATATCAGCGTCTCTCATTGCTTGGACACCAAACTTGGCTGGGAATACAGTCAAATATCTGTTACAGTATCAGCATCAAACACAATGCAGCCACATCTTCTGTCTTGATGACAAAGAAGGTCCTACTTTGAAGGCCAGGAGACCTTATTACCTCAAAATCATCTAAAGGAGTCCTTAGAGAATGCACTTCTTTGTTACACACTAGATGTATTCTTCTCTCCTGTCCCCAAGTTACTGTCTTTCATTTCTAAATGTTAAAATCGTATGCAGAATAGATATGTTTTTCCTGCAAACTATGCCCTGACAGCCATCTGGTTTCTGGATGGGGAGAGGGTGCTGAAACAGCTAAAGAAACTCTGAAAGAAACGGAGTGTAAAGGTTTCTAGGTAACTTAAACTGTGTTCCTCATAATGGTTGTATCCATATTCCTCGTGATTATACCCATCATTCAACATGGTTACTCCTTACTGAATGCTGCAAACAGCTCTTCAGCTGGGAGAGACTAAATCTCACCAACTCTCAGTGACACCAGCCAGGAAAAGCCACATTCAGCTTCGCCACAAGCAGAGGATACTTGCTGCCCCTTCAGTTAAGTACAACACATCGGTCCCTCTCTGCTCCCCAAACTGGTGCCCATCTTTTCCCATTCCTCTACACGTTCCTCTCTCACACACAGTTTCTTGCTCTCAAAGGAAAGAAACTGAAATGCCTACCGCACAGAAAGAGTATAAACAAAAGACAAGTCCACAGGAGAAAGCCACTAGGATGGTGGTGAAAATATTTTCCCATGAATCCAGCAAAGATAACAGGCACTTGCTTATATGTCTCCTTTCATCCCTGAAAGCTTTAAAGTTAATTCATGGTTTCATAACTACAATAAAGTAACCATGCAGAGATTAAAATCAGGGCCTCTTTTTATTTGGATATCAACAGTATGAATCCCACCCAGGTCTTTCTAAAAGCAGCTTTGGCTGACACTCCAAAATGCTTCCTCAAGTTCATCTTCAGCCAAATAAGAAGTGGTCTGGAAAGGATTCATCCTTTTAGTATACACAGAAGATCCTCGTCTTGGATCTATAAACCGAGTCTTTAAATTCCATTGTAATTACTTTGCAGTCATAAATAGAACAGACACTATTTGTGGCATCCCAGCTGGCTTCTCAGACAAGGTGCACACAGCTTCAGAGCATTTAGGAAATAAGTGGGGACAGTAACAGAGCCTAATTATGAGGATACACAAATTCTCAGGGAGCAAACAAAAGGCATTTTTTTAAACATACAGTAACAGCAAAAAAGAATTTTCTGTATTAAGGAGCATTTACTCAGAAGCTGGATTCTCACCTGGAATGGGTCTCTTTTCAAGGAAAACGGGGTTGGTGCAAATGAAAGTTTCTCTAAAGCAAAGTGCTTTAAATTGTTTAACTCTTAAGACATGATGAATCAACAGCCTTTCACAAACTGAACTCTTCACTCTGAATTTAGGAATCAAAACAAAAACACTATATTCCCCAAGAGCCACATTTTTTGAGAGACAGTCATGGAAATTTAAGACTATAGCTAGGGTTAATGCTTGTTAAAGATTTTACCAAAGATTACAAGTCACTGACAGTCCCTCTGCAATCTATAAATGCCTGGCTTCCATGGATACACATGAAATAGCCACCAGCCCCTCCATTTTCAGCTGGGACAGAGTTATTTCATAGATGTTGTCTGCCAGGTGTTCCTCCCTACCCAGAGGTTCTGCTGGCTCTTCTGCTGAACAACAAATGACACTCGACCATCCACGAGGGTCATCACGACAGTCTTCTGTTTATAAGCTTAGTATAAAATGAACATTCCACAGGCCTTTTAACGTGCCCAATTCCTGCACTAAATCATACCTGAGAAGTTTCATATGCTCAGCAGTAAAACATCACTGAAGACCGTGGATTATTAGAACATACAACCACTTTGGTAACACCATCTTAGCTCAGTATCTGGTCTCCAACACCAGTCTTAAGTAAATGCTGAAGAAGAGTGACTACTGAGTAGGGATATGTGATATCCCTCTCCACTTCCAGCAGTAAGCTCTTAACAGAAGAGGCACTCTATCAACCAACCTAACGGTGCTGCCATTATCCAGTACTGCAACAGCAGACCACAAACAAACAGGGCTCTTACAGCAAGTGATTTTTCAGTAGAGAAAAATGCAGTCAACGTGGGTGACAGACTATATTCTGAGGAAGCATATTCTAAGGAAATTCTAAGGACAAAAAAGCAAACAAGGCAGTGCAGGGATTGTCTAAAGCAACAGGTGTAGAGGAGAGCAATGTGCAGGGTCTGGTGAACACACCAACGGCAAGGGGAGACTGAAAGAACTGGAGCTCTAGCAAGCAACATAAAGCAGGAGAGACCAAAAGAGAAGTACTGCGAAGGGCCAGGGAACAATCTGCCTCCCATATCCATAGCTACAAGCAGCGATGGGCTTAACAGCAGAAAAGAAGTTTTTTAAACATTAGCAAAACCCCCCCCAGAGTCAGGGTAGCGGAGCTCTGCAATGGATTGCCCGGGGGCCTTAAAGAATAACTGCACAGTTTTGGAACAGTTCAGACAAACATCTGTCAGGATTAGCTCATGCTGCCTTCAGGCAGGGTGATGAACTGGGTGATCTCTCGTGCTCCCTTTTAACCCTAGAATTCTATAATTATGAGTAAAAAAAGCCCTGCAATTCCACGGTAAGAAGCAGAGAACATCTTGCCTTCACTAACAAACCAGAGGCAGAGATTAAAAAGAAAAGCAGTGGTCTACCACTGGGCAAAGATGGTAACTTTTTAATACTGCAGCAAAGAAAAGCCAAAGTTTCGACATGTATTCACATTCTTCAATCTGAAAGAAGAAATATCTGCTTTTATTTTGGCTTCAGGTTTCTTCTGCATGCAAAAAAACTCCTAAGTTCCTCAGGGAGAAAGAGAGAGGAGGAGAGTCATCCTCTAAACCTCATTTCATTGGAAAAGGAGGCTAAAAGCTAATCAGAGATGAAGAAGCATTTCCATGAAGCATGGAAGACCCACCAGGAGGGGGACATGCTACAGCTGGTGAGACTCAGTTCTTAAGGGCAGATCTTCACTGTATACAGCAGCATTGTGCAGAGACCATGCAATGAACCAGAAGCTGTACAATTGTGTTGTCCTGGGCCAAGAATCAGGTATTTTCCCTGCAGAAACTGCCTCACACCAGCGAGCCGGGAGGGAGAAGCAGGGTGGTGCTTGTGAGGGGTTATTGCACTGTACCTCGTGTGCATATCAGCCTGAATCAGTGCTGGCTCAGGAGTCACTCTGCTCTCAGCTCTGCTGAAGTAAGAAAAAAGCAGCGATGGACAGAGGCCTACACCAGATTTGCTATTCCCAGGTAAATGTCTGAATACGTATAACAAGGCTAAAAGTTTCAGACCACAATGAAGTAGTTCCAGAGTTAGGGAATGACCTGACAAAGTCCTACGCAAAACCTTAACCAGACTGAAGTTCCCACTAAAACTGGTTTTTGTCTGGAAGGGGAATAGTTCTACCCAAGGAAAGCCAAGGGCAGATCGGTGTAGGGACTCACGCGATACCTTGTGGAGCTGAGATTTGAATTTCCCATGTTCTAGACATTTACCTCTCCCATTGCAACAGCTACCTTTCCATTCGACTAGCTACTTCTCTCAGATCAAAACCTGAGGTGCCCTCATGGAGATGAGGAACGTTTTCCAGCTCAGCATCCTCTGATGTATGCTTCCATTAAGCAGCTTTGAAAAAAAACCCAGCATTTTTAACTCGATTTCATACACTTTTTTTTACCCCCCCCCACTTCACAAAATCTCTAGTTTGGTTCCCTTTCCCCTCAACACAGAAACAAACACCTGTGAGGAGGTGCACTTTGGAGTGCCTCCCAGGTGCTGGATGCCACCGGCAGCCCCGCTTGCTCTTCGTCCCCACAGTGCCCCGGTGCAAATGCCCTGTCGGTGTTCAAAGGCATTCCAGGGTGGGTGCTAATGAAGAGCAGCAAAGCCTACTCCTGCTCCTCATCCTCCAGGAAGAAGAGCAGTTACAATGAGGGAGAGAGACAGAGGGCTCGTGCCAACCCAAAGGAACGGCGGGGAACTCAAGAGAAACACAGCAATGTGGTTTGTAGGGTTTTTGCTTTGTCTTCTCTTCCCTCTCCAGCCCTCTCCTCTCCAGTTTATGGCTTGTAAAACTGCAGGAAGAGAACACAGCTGAAGACTGCAGCAATTAGTGTCCATTTGGATTAGCCCCTGCAAGCCTACCCTACAGAGTCCCTAAATAATTTCTTTTCCTTCACCATGGCTCCCGGGGGTTAAAACGGGAAGTGTTCAATGCGGGGGGAAGGCTGGTACACACCCTGTGCCGGTCCAGCACGGCAGAGTAAAAGGGGACTGGGCACAGAGCTCAGTTTAGATCTCCGAGCAAACACCCCATGTTCACTAATGCTTCCTATACATCACTACTACTACTCGGGGCACACAGCTGCAGTTTGAATTACTGCATTTTGCAAAATCAAAATCAAAAATGAGTATTTTAAAAGGCTGCTATCTATGTGAAAACCACGGCAGCAGCAGCAGGGCTGCAGCACTTACCAGCTTTGCTGGAGGAATAAAGACCTGTCAACACCTTAGAACGCAAGGGGAGCCTCCTGAATGGCAGGTAGCCCTCCCAAAAGTCATGACATCAACCCTCCAGCGAGTACTGGGAGCACAAACAGGGGGAGGGTCACGGTTGTGTCCCATGCCTGCACCAAGGCCTCCCACAATTGGAAAGGCAGCTGGATGCAGCGTGCAACGTTCACCAACTGACAAGGCTGGCATCCCTGGATGTAAGAGAGAAATTTAATGAGCTTCCAATATGTCACGCTCAAGGGGCTAAATCAGAGCTGCTATGACTGTCAATGACGTTATTCTTCTAACTCGTCGCCCTGGACATATAAATGGCTCCTGAAGAACATGACTTATCTGAGCATTAAATTGAACAGGGTTTAAATAGCATAATTAAAGATAATATGAATCTACTCATGTTAAATATGCTGAAAGACTTCAGACACTAGAATAAATAGAGTCTAATCTCTGGGGAAGGATTAGTGTGATAAAGATGACTACAGTTCCACTGTTTAATTTTGTCATGTAGATACTCCCTGTAGACACTGCAGAGAGATAATTTTTCTAAAATAGAAAATGAGGTTCTCTTACTGAAGGCATGTAAATCCAAAGCTTAAGAAAACAAAATGTTATTCAACCTTGTAAAAACAGAAGGCTAAAACTGCCAAATGTAAAATGGTATTGAATAGCATTCACACTCATCCAATTTAATGAGGTTTGGGGCTCCTGCTGCCAACTCTAGTGCCGGGGCCAGTAACACACGACCCCTGCACCCATTTACCAGTTCAGACGCCAGAAACGGCTGTCCTGGCTCTAGCTTTTGGAATCATGTACATTAAAACACACAGTAACACAAAAACTCCTTTGCACCAGTAAGCAGAGCAACCTGGCTAAAGATTGGCTCAAAAGCCAGCAGAATAAAGGATACACTAAGACTTTGGAAATGTATTCAAGTCAGATCAAAGTATTCTGTTAATGGTTTGGGAAAGGAAAAAAAAAAAGACTTCTTATGTCAAGGATTTAGTAAGACCAACTACTACACTAAATAACTGCTGAGACTCACCCTGAGCAAAAGCACCAGGTGGTAAAAGCTTTTTTTGCCACACATTGCAAATACGGCCCAGCTTCCACCAAGGCTAGTGAAGAGCTGAGCCTACAGGTCACCAGGTTGCTGCTGGGTGGTGATGCACATAGGCAACACACAGCATTCTGGAACAGGATTTACAGTGCTGAAATTACAAACTAACCCTAAATAAAGTCCCTCAGGTGTGTGATCGGGGAAGTAAGAAATTTTGAATTTACTCAAAAATGACAGAAATATTTGCAACCGTGTTAAAAATATCCTGTGCCTAGATCACTCATTTCCCTTGCCTGATCCTGCACTTCTGTGGTCAATCAAATCAGAACTCAGACCTACAGGAATGCAGAAATACCACAACTCAGTGAGGGATTTATATATTTGTTTGGTTTAACTATAAGAGGCACTCGGTACTGATGATGTCAGACCATCCAAAAGCAAGCTCAGGCTCTAAGAATACTGACGGGACCGAGACTGGACAAACAGCAAAGCTGTCAAATTTTAGTTCAGCAGCCTTTCCTTCTGAGCAAGCCTTCAATGAACTCGCAAGGTTTGTGTAAAACCTTCACTTCAGACAGCCACTGTCACAATATTGTAGCTACAGTTTAAGCACGCTGTGCTGTGTGAAAAAGTGAGCGGTTTACAGCTCCTTAGAGGAAAAATAATCCTGACTCGAGTCACCAAGCTGAATGGAGACAGACACTGGGGTATGTACAGAACTGACACTGGGTGCAGAAATGACATCCAGAGTAGCGCTCACGTTCCACCCTACCAAAGAAGCACCAAAGGGTAATTAACGAGACCTAGTGCTTATTATTCCACTTCCTTACTCTGCTCCAAGAAGTCAAGAAAATGCTGGTAGGTGTTGGCGACACCGAATCTCCGTGCTCTACACAAGCTGTGTACTGCAATGCAGTCAGACTCACACATCAGGTGTTATTTACTGTATTCGGGGCTAATGGACCGAGCTGAGAGTTTCTTCTTTCCTTATATCGACCTTACATGGGGTCTCATCCAGAATATACTCTGTATGCAACATTCCCCTGGTTTGCTGGGGTTTGGGTCTGTTTGTTGGGTTTTTTTCCTAAGGAACAATACAATTTTATAAAATGAAAACTGGCGGGGGGATTACAAGAAATTCTATCCCATTTTTTCCTGCATGAGGAAATGGGAAAATTTTTGGTATTGTCATGAGGTGACTGGAAATACTGCAGTGGTGAATATGAATAAGTCTTCATTAGGTGACTGCTGCTTTGTGGTCATTGCTTGGGAATGGTTCTGGTTTATCATCTTATTTTTGTTGGCTCTGATTTAAAGATACCTTCTTCAGTTGGTGGAAAAATAATGCTCCTTCTTTAGTTCTAAGAACAGCAGCCTAAGGCTGGAATGCTCTAAAGAAACCCAAGCTTTTGCAAAATGATGTCATATGCCAACTGTGCCAGGCAAATGTGTAGTAACAGCTAAAGCATTCTATAATTAAAACAAGTCCCTTGTTAAAAGAGACTGAAAGTGATCAAAGCTCTTTTGTCTGTTCAGACACTTGATAGATGTGAAAAGAGCTTTCCTGACAGTGGAGATGGTGCTGTGGTTTCTCTCTCCATCTGAAGTGGCAATCGAGTACGTCCTGACCCTGCCTCTCTGCAGAGAAACTGAGGGAAGGAATGCAGCAAACCCAATGCAACAAAAGGGGCATTCAGCACAAAATAGACAGGTAATTCCTGCCCCTCTAGGACACGGAGTGGGGCCTTAAATAGCTGAAGCTATTCTTTAACAATGGTAAGGCAATAACACAAAGGTATTTTGATAGTACTGCCAACCAAATTGTCTAACTCAGTCTGCAGGGACTATTTGACACCAGTGGTCACTTGATGACAGCACGTGGTCCCTGACTACTCTTTTACACTACCCTGTTTCTAAAACAGTCCATATTCACCCAGAAACATTACACACGAGGAAGTGCCTTGGAAAGAAACCATTTCATTGATTGAAACACATTCCCCAGCTTGCCTCTGACTTCTCTCTGCTCCATGCCCTGAGTTGCCTGAAAGCATGGCATGGCTACCCCTAGGCACCAGGTCTAGGGAAGAACAATGTCTATGTCTCATCAAAACCCCCCTCAGTACAGTTGTTGTGTGCTGTGGTGGTTCCTTCTTCTGGGACTTGGAGAGGCATGAATAGAACAAGAGACAGACAGTTCTAACAATAATTCCAGCCACGTCTGCAAGAGACATATCTGGAAATTATAAATTGAAATGTCTTCCCCTAATGTTTTCTTTGCACTCTTAAGCAATAAAACCCAAACACAACCGAGCTTGCAGCACTCAGCACACCTTCTTAAAAACTCCAGTTACCTGGAGTGTCAGGTCAGGGGACAAGGAGTTGTATCAGGATGGAAAGGGAAGGTACACTCCAGTTCAGAATAAAGGCTTGAAAGGAGCTGATTATGCAGAGCAAATGCCACTGTGGAGCTGAAGCTCCGGCCCAGGAAGATGTGAACATAAACCAACTTCTTTCCACCACATAGTATCTGGGCAAATATAAGTAAGTCTAAGACGTCCCACTGAGCGGGTGGGGAGAGCGTGAGCAATATGCAAACACCTTCTTCCAAAAGCTGGTACCCTCTTTCAAAGACAGACTTGGAAATCTTTGACTTCCTAGGGTCTAATTCAGGGACAGTTTAAAATTTTCCCACAACAGCCAAACTCTTTCATCAAATACGCATAGGAACATGCAACAGTAAACCAATATAAACACTGCATTTTTAATAGACAGCTTTAGCTATGACAAAATATCATCCTAAAATAATTCTAATTACAAAACATAACAAAGGTAATTCCAGGTGTGGGGCTTCACCTTCAACACTCTAATAAAAGAACAACGCAAACCATGAGATATTATGTAAAATAACACATGTATGGTTCCACTCTTTCTGACCCAAACGCTATTTTGTTTTGATCTGGCTTCTGTAGTAAACCTCAGTCAAGTATTCCAGTATAATTTTACAAGACTTCAGCCACATT